>CAJQZM010030251.1:0-29326 GCA_907164665.1 Colias nastes | reverse complement strand
TTTTTCGTGCGCTCATCAGACTCTGTTACTTCGTCGTTGAAATACTCTCTTTTTTTCGTGCGCTCATCAGACTCTATTACTTTGTCGTTGAAATACTCCCTTTTTTTATCGTGCGCTCATCAGACTGTTACTTCGTCGTTGAAATACTCCCTTTTTTTTCGTGCTCTCTGAGCTGGCTCGCCGTCGCTGATGCAGCCATCAGTGGTCGCTCCCTCTCAGGAGAAGGATTTCTATAAAGCAAAATTCATTAATTACATGTTGTTTTAACACATTAAGATATAGGTAAAATATCAAAACGGTATTTACAAAGTACGACGTTTGCGCGGAGGCGCGTCGGGAAGCAGCACCCGCTGCAGCTCCTTCACACGCTTTCGTGCTAGCAACTCCTTTTTGTCACATGTCTTGCAGATACTTGTCGGGCGGCCCTGGCAGAAAGTAGTTCTTCTCTGCAAAAAAAAGTACATCTCATCTTCAAACTTAACACCCACGCAATGAACAAAAAAAAGGGCCAAAGTGAAGATACTTATAAATAAATATACAAAAAATAAAATAGTCTTCGACTAAAAACAAATCTACTACCAATAATCTTTCGATTTTGTGGTCTAGACACTATTTCCCAAGTTGTATTCTTAATTTCAGAAATTCATCTTCTAAGGCATATCTCCATTCATTTACTTCACTTGTTTGTTCGATTTCCATGACTATTGATGCGTTGAAGTAACACAAACGTAGTATTGGTAGACGTATACAATCCACTGCGGTCAAACGACCATAGACTGACTGCACGATTGCAACTGGTCTTATTTAAAGCAAATTCCTAGGTACAACGAAACTGATGTAACTCTATGAGTCAACAAACTTATCTCACGTTCCTTCGCAACAGGCATCAACCTGTTTTGTGACTCCTACAAAGATTGCTATTTAATCTTATACTAAACAATTGAACATTCCTATGACAACCATTAAATAGATTGGTACTGTAATAATCTGCTAATAACTAACTAATTTTTTTATAATGATGGGTGCAACTGAGTCTTCTACTACTGTAGTAGTACCTATAGTGTGAGTGAAGTTGTTTCTCCCAATATTCGATCAATAAGTCCGTGCTCTTTTCGATGCATTCGCTTAGAATCGAAGTAGTGAGGTTCACCGCCAACATCTTCCTTCTTCCACCTTCACACACTTTCCACAGTTGATGCGGCAAGTAGAAGCATATCACCTGTAAGAAGTTAGAACAATGTGATGAAGCCCCACTAGTAGTAGTCGTAAAACCTCAGCTTGTCCTCCTCCGTGTGTTGAGACGTTCCAGGATATGGCAAACTCTAACGCGTCGCATTAGCAGATGGTAAATCTTTAACTAAAAATGTTGAGTGGATGAGGCAGTAGGTGTTGAGAGAGACGGCAGGCAAGTCCGCAATCATCTATAATCCTTTTAAGTGCACTTTATGCTCTGAGCAAATTTCTTCTGCTGCAGATAATTTTATCGGGTATTTAACATGGTATTAACTGTACAACATTGCAGCAACCCACAATATTATTACTAAAGTTGTTTGGATTACGTGATCCATAGTATGTACGCAAAGACTGACACGTAAACGGTGTTATCGAAGACCTTTGCTTTCCAAATTAGGGAATATGGCTCATCACATGATAAACACATACCTAATTTATGGAAGGTAGGTTAAAACTAAACAACATATTGGTAATGACTAGAATTTTTTTTATTAACTAAATTTGCTTAAAGCATATCTTTGGTTGTAAAATGAGAACGAAATTTCACCAATAATGCATAGTTTGATCGAATGGCATTCAGAAAGTAGTGCAAGACCGTGTATATAAAAGTGTACTGGTTCAGAGTTGCATGGCTAGAACACCTCTGGTGTCTAATTCTCAGCACTACTGATGGTACTGATATGGTCGTCGTAGCTACTAGTTGATATAGACAAGTATCTATTGCACAAAATATAGAAGTTCTTCCGATGCCTTTGCTTCCATGAACAACAATAGGTCCTGGTAACTGTCGGTTATGATACGCTGCTACCACAAAAAATTCATTATTTTCTTCATTCACAGGCAGCAAAAAGTCAAGTAACTTGTCTACTGCAGTAATTTGGCCTTCCGGCCAGTCCAGGAATTTGAAGTGATGTACTATCCTTAACTCTCCAGTCTTTTTGTTAATGATATTAAGCACTGTTTCGGTGTAGTTGCTTTCCGACACGATCTTGTCCTCCTTAATTAAAAGTCGCTTATGATTGTGTCATCTTGATTGTAAGGAAAATACCGTATCTTGCTTGTTTGTAACTCTTCTTCGGCGCTAGTAAGCATCACGGTCACACGGGTGTTTTCTTGCCACACCATGGTCCAAAAATTGTTCAAGGTTTTTTCCACCGGGTGCTCGGTGTCTATGAATTTTATTTGCAGATCAAATCCACTTACATAATTGGCGTTGATGTAGTCCGCGCCATCGTTGGTCTGAGATAAAACCAGACGGGAGTCGTCCCAATATGGATATTGCTTGAATCGATTTCGGTTCTGGTTTGTAGGCTTCATGAAGTTTTCACAAGCTCCGGTTCTTATATCAGGCAGCTCTTCCGTATAGTGTCGTATCAAGGTGGCTCTTGGATCTTGGCTGGTGGACCTAGGTTGAGGTGCATGCGACGCGTATAAACGCGTATAACTTTCCATTTGCCAATTATTTAGGACTTTACTGTACTTTTTTATTGAAACTTTAAGAGTTTCAAAAACTTTGGAGAGTCATATGCTAATCATATAGCAAGTTTATAGAGAGTTGAATTAAAAGAAATATAATAAAGTAAGACGAGATCTCTTTATTAAATTTTGCTTATACTTAAGTCCGATTTGCCATCGGGCGATTTAACACTTATTATAACAATAATTAACAATAATTGTGAGTCCTTAGCCCTATAGGACTAAAAAAATAATTAGAAATTACTATATTGAACTAATTTTTTTTTCCAAAATCTCTACATGAAATTACAGTGGTACTATTCGCACTTACTATGACATTAGAATTAAAAATCAAATAAGGCTAATCACAAGCAAGTTATAAATACTCATGTATATCTATATACATTGAATTACTTAAAGAAATTTTTATTATTATTTACATTGAAAAATTGGTCACAACTCACAATACTTCTAAATTCCATATGTAATTAATTTTTTACTAATATAGAAAAAATCCAAATACGCGTTTTTATTCGCTGTGAATAAAATTGTCTCTCAGTGTATAGTGAGTTCGTAATTCCACAAAATCTGCATAGTATGCTCAGTAATATGACAGAAAGTACAACAAAACACTGTGTACATAAATGTAATAACTAAGACCGGAAAAGCTGAAATTTCTTTGTTGTCTTATCCTCAATACAACTGATGGTATTGATATGCTTTTCTTAACTGCAGCTTCGTAAACACAGCTATCTATCGCACAAAACGTAGCCGTTCGTCTGATGCCAGCATTCCCATGTACAACAATAGCACCTGGCATACGTTGGCTATTCTCATCTGCTTCGATGAAAAATTCTTTATTCTTTATGTTCATCATCACCACAAATTTCAGAATATCTTCTTCATCAGGAAATTGGTGTTCGGGCCAGTTCAAATATTTGAGGTGGCTTATCTTCTTTGACTCTCCGGTCCGTGAGTGAGTGATGATTAGCACTGTTTCGGTGTAGGACGGCTCCAAGTTAATCTCTGTCTGTTTGATTACGAAGTCTCCTGAGGTTACTTCAATTTGACTCGGAGAAAGATACGCATAGGTTTCTTGTGACTCTTCTTCAGAACCGTTTAACATCACAATCACACGGCTGTTTTGTTCCCAAACCATGGTCCAGAAGTTGTGCAAGGTGCTTGCCATCGGTTGCTCCGTTGCTATAAATTTTCTCTGTAGATAGAATCCACTTACGTATAGTCCGCTCCATCGCTGGTCTGGTGTAACATCCCAGCATGGGATGTTTTCAAAACGATTTTTGTTTTTGTTCTCCGGCTTCTTCCAGTTTTTGAAAGTTCCGTTCACTGGTACTTCACAGATGGAGAAGTACTCTTGAGCTATGAGGTCGGTGTACTCCGGGTGAGTAGATCGTAACACAAATTCGAGATCTCGAAGAGGTGTTGACAAATTGGTTGCCATAGTTACAAAAATCTAACTCCGGTGTAGACTGTGTGTAGACGTCTGCTCGTTGCAACGGGCTATATAGAACTGAATACGGAGTGAGGATGAGATCTGCTTTTATTTGTCCTATCGTGAATATTAATAGTCGGAGAGCTGATTAGAGTCGGAGGCTCCGTATATTAAAATATAGCATATTTTTTTCCAAAAATAAAAAAAGGAATAAAAATATAAATAATTTTCATTATGTTACGTAAAAATATTTATTTATCACATTACATTAATATTATATTATTTGACTTCGACTTGTGGGTGGTTATTCACAGATGGTTTTTCCCCAAAAAACATTTTAATATTATATCATTATTAATATTATATTCCCCTCCTGACAACTAATAAATAAGGATACTATAAAAAAAAATGTTTTTTTTTTTAATATAGACACTTATAATGTTTCAACCAGCGACGTTACCCGAGTGGTCAGAGGCGCACGGCCATACTTATTGAAATTGCCAATTTGTCCAAAATTAATACAACTATGAATTACACAATCGAAAAAGAAATTTTTACCACTACAAGAAGGCCCCACAATACATATACAATTATTTTTGGGAACCTTTTTGTCTATAAGATAGTATAATGATTTTAAAAAATTATATATTTGATAATTATCGTTATCAAATTGAAAATTTAATAATTCTTCCAAGACTCTAACACTATTAAACGCATCGTAATAATAGTCTGAAATAGCATTCCATGGTGCTACATATATTAGTTTATTCATAGATATGACCCTTGTTTTTAAAAACAATTCTCTGTAAGTCATATCTACGATTCTTTGTTGTATGTTATGAAAACACACTGTTAAAATTTGTTTGTTTTTCGGGAGATATTTATATGGACCGTTGGTCCAATGTCCTGTATATATAATGTTTTTCATTGGCGTTATGATAAATGATTCTAACCACTTTTCCAACCTGTGGCGACCTTCTTTTCGGTTTTTACATTTTTGATTTTCATAACGTCCTTTGTCATCTGGCGTCTGAGTTTCATTACCAGATTGTATGCAGGGGATTCCGGAGAAGAGATCACTGTTAGCGAGCTGTAAGTTCGCTTCGTCCAGTACTGATTTTTCGGTAATTTCACGCAATCCTTGAATGGGTACAGCTCTAATTTGACCAGCATGCACCCACGCTCTCCCGGCGACGTTATATTGATAAAGCCGTCTGCATCCTTTACTAAGATAGATTGCGAGATTTTTCCAGTAGTCTGTACTAACAAATGAGCTTGAGCAAGACTTGCGACCATACAGGCGTAGTCCTCTTCTTCGTCTACATCCTCTTTCTCCGATTCCGAGCTGTTCGATATAACCGTCTTATTTTTCTTCGGTGTTTCCGGGATTATGTCCACGTCCGGTTCGCTCTCGTCCTCCACACTCCCCTGCGTTTGTTGTACTTCCTGGAACAGTGATCCCGGAGTATATTCGTCGTCGCTGCTCATTTTCCTCAGCCTCTTCGAGGGTGATTTCTCCTTCTGGAATGTTACTCTGTTTTTCTTTGTCCCACATTTGCTCTTCTTCGATGTCTTCGGTAACATAATCTCGGAGTCTTTGGATGTGGATGCATCTGCAAGTACTTCCCGAGTATTGGCAATCGTGGATGACATGCAGATGTCTTTCGTGTTCACCGATGACGAATATTCCGTTTCGTCTTCTGCTTCTTGTTGACGATTCTCCAGTTCCATTACTGCTTCTGAATAGTGGTCGAATAATATTTCGTTCAAACCTTCGTCCCAATCCATCGCTTGGAGCTTCCCATATGTCGTGGATAATCCGTCTTCGCATATCCACTCCGCGAAAACTCCGAAGCCACAATTCGTCAAATTTACCTTTGTATTTTTTGCATACATTAAAAATTCTTTCATTATTTTGGTTATTATCTGACCCACCTGATATAATTTCATGTTCTTGTTCGCTAAACTCTTCTTGTTTATCATTTGTAACCATGGTTTCATCACACGTAACGTTATGTCGCTTTGCCACAAATTCTCTAACCATATGTAAATAGGATTCTTCTTGATTATCGCGAAATTTGTTTCTTTTTGGTTGACATCAGTTGTTTTCCTTTGTTTGGCTTTTTTGGCGCAGAGTCCACTTCCAGAACATACTGCGTGTTCTGCTCCATCAAATTCTCCGTTGTTTCCTCCGCTGGTGCGTTCAAGGCCACAATCTGGACACAATCGTCGTTTTCTTGTGACATATTTAGAAATTGGTTGTTGTTGTCCATTACTATCTTTGAACACAAGAAATTCCCTTAGAGACTCAATGGTGTTAACTTTCCGAACACTCGAAAGCGAATGACTAAATACTCCACCGTAAAGTCTTTATATAACTTGAAATTTTTTATCTTAAAAATTTCTCAATAAATCCAACGCATACAACAACAAGTAGTTATCATGAACATAATTTGTTTTTTACTATTTGTTTTTTACTATTACTATTGTTTGTTTGTTGACATTTTTCGTTAGCTCTATTATATCATCTATTGAAGGTATATGAGACATTGCCCTTTTTACTGCAGCTGCAAATTTGTTGCGATATACAGGGTGTCCCACTGTTGGTATACTAAGCTCAAAGGAGGTCCCCACTGGGGTCATCAGACCATTGCCTGATACGGAGTGTGGTGCCACTTACGGGTTCGAAACAGCAGACACCTGCAGCTCGACGCCGTGTGTGGCACTACAAGTCGGCAGACTGGGACGGAATGCGTGGTTTTTTCGCTTCCTACCCATGGGGGCCTGTTTGCTTCTCCTCGGAGGATCCCAACGCTTGTGCTGAGTCTATCACCGACGTGGTACTGCAGGGTATGGAACTATTTGTGCCATACTCTGTTGTGCCCGTCGGTGGCAGATCCAAGCCTTGGTTTGGACGTTCCTGTAACATGGCGTCTCGCCAGAAACAGGAACTTTTTCAAGCCTGGGTTGCAGCAACGGCGTGTCGCGATCCAAGCGTTGGTCTCATCAGGAAGAAGTACAACTCTGCCTCCAGATCCTACAAAAGAGAAATCGCTAGGGCTAAATTTAGTTATATTGGTGCACTTGGCGATAGACTAGCGCGACTTCCTTCGGGAACAAGGGCGTTTTGGTCCCTCGCCAAGGCCATCCAAGGTAACTTCTGTCGTTCATCCTTTCCACCTTTGCACAAGGACGAAGACTCTCTGGCCCATTCCGCTAAAGAGAAAGCCGAACTCTTGGGCGCTCTCTTTGCTAGGAACTCGACTCTTGATGACAGGGGAAAGACACCGCCGACCATCCCGCGGTGCAGCCATTCAATGGCAGATATACGTTTCACACAACGTGCCGTTCGAAACGCTCTCTTTTCCCTTGACATCCATAAGTCGACAGGGCCGGATGGAGTCTCCCCTATTGTGCTTAGGACATGTGCTCCTGAGTTGGCACCAGTTGTAACGCGTCTCTTTCGGCTCTCTTACGCCAAAGGCATTGTTCCGAATTCGTGGAAGACTGCTCTTGTCCACCCAATCCCTAAAAAAGGCGATCGCTCAAATCCGTCTAACTACAGACCGATCGCCATCACTTCTTTACTCTCCAAAATAATGGAATCCATTATTAACTGCCAGCTCATGAGGTATCAGGAGGAGAACCAGCTGTTAAGCGACCGGCAATACGGTTTCCGTAGTGGTCGCTCGACTGGTGATCTTTTGGTGTACCTCACTCACAGATGGGCGGAGGCGGTTGAGAGTAAAGGGGAGGCATTGGCTGTAAGTTTGGATGTAGCGAAAGCCTTCGATCGGGTCTGGCACAAGGCACTTCTAGCGAAATTACCATCTTTCGGACTTCCTGCGAGGTTATGCGATTGGGTTGCCAGCTTCCTGGAAGAGAGGAGCATTAAGGTCGTTATCGACGGTTCTTGCTCTAAGCCTCTTCATGTGAACGCTGGTGTCCCACAAGGCTGCGTGCTATCTCCTACACTGTTTCTTCTGCATATCAATGATTTGTTACAAATTAGTAACATTCATTGCTATGCAGACGACAGTACGGGGGATGCTCTTTATCCCGGCCGTGCAAACACCTCCAAGGAAAGCCTCAATGAGAGTCGAAACAAACTTGTGTCTGAAGTCGAGTCTTCTCTCCAAGAAGTCTCGGATTGGGGCGAACTTAATCTTGTCGAGTTCAATCCCCTAAAGACACAGGTTTGCGCGTTCACCGCTAAAAAGACCCCATTTGTCGTAGAACCTCGGTTTAAGAGTACTCCCCTTAGTATATCGCCGAAAATCGGAATCCTCGGAGTTGAAATCTCGAGTGACGTTCAATTCCGCAGTCATTTGGAAGCGAAGGCTAAATTAGCCTCGAAAAAACTTGGTGTGCTCAGTAGATCGAGACAGTACTTCAAGCCGGCCCACCGACTTCAGCTGTACAAGGCTCAGGTGCGACCGCATATGGAGTACTGTTCTCATCTCTGGGCCGGAGCCCCACAGTATCAACTCCTTCCTCTTGACCGCATTCAACGTCGAGCAGCTCGAATTGTCGATGACCGTAGGCTTTCCGATAGGCTCGATCCACTGTCAGTGCGGAGAGACGTTGCGTCTCTCTGTATACTGTACAGAATCTACTATGGGGAGTGCTCTGAGGAATTGTTCCACCTTTTACCAGCCGCACAGTTCCACCACCGGACCACACGCCGTAAAAACCAGTTCCATCCGCACCATCTGGATGGTTGGCGCTCCACCACTGTCCGCTTCACCCGCAACTTCCTTCCGCGTACGGTGAAACTGTGGAACGATCTGCCACCTGCGGTGTTCCCGAACAACTACGACATTGGGGCCTTCAAGAAAAGAGCTTATTTGTCCATAAAAGGCCGGCAAAGCACCTGTAACACTCCTTGTGTTACAAGTGTTTATGGGCGGTGGTGACCACTTAACATCAGGTGGCCCACCTGCTCCTTTGCTTGCTCTGACATAAAAAAAAAAAAAAAAAAAAAAGGTTATAGTTTTGCATACGCTGAGTACGTAAAAAATACTTATAAAATTCTAGACGCATTTTTTTTCAAATATATGAATTCTTAAAACTATGTTGTACACCCATAACAAGCAACCCGCCCAACTTTGCCACTAGCACGTGAGCTATCGTTTAAGATTATGTTTTCATAGACAAAATGCTCACATTAGAGAAGAGATATATACCGGCTGCGCGAAGCTGGAGAAGAAAACATGGATTTTCAGGAAAAATTTAGCAAAAAATTTTTGACGTAATTTTGTTGTTTAAGTATTTTTTACGTGATCAGTGTATGAAAAACTACAAGGCCCTTCGCGCTTAGTATACCAATAGTGGGACACCCTGTATACCTTCTGTCCGGATCATACAGAAGAAAGCGGTCATGGGCCCCAAACTCTGCACTATAGAAGACCTTCTCTCAGGCGGAAAACTGCTACCTTCAAGAAGTATGTGATGTAACCCAGAAATGAGGTGTGCGTACTATCCTTTTTTGTTATAGGCATTGTGCCGTGCCCTAATCTAAGCTCATCCATTCTAAGTTTGAATGCAGCGAACATGTCTAAGTAAGGTCCCATAGTACCGTACCAGTTTTCATCATCATCCATATTGTAGTTCTTGTACTCCAACTTTTCTTTTTTTGTCTCATTAATCCATATATTATCAATCTCAGACCGAGGAACAGGATAGTCTCTCCCCATGAAATGGATGGTATAGTCTGTAGATCCTGCTTTGTTTTGCATGTTGGTTGTAGTGCCGCGCATCTTCTGCCTGTTTGTTTATATTGTGAGATGTAAATATGATGCTGGTTATCTGTGATGCTAACAAGACCTCTGATTTGAGCTCTTCAGAGCGTCTTGCTCTAAGGTTTGGGTCATCACTTTTGGACGTCGGGAACATCATGTTGGAAAGAACATTTATTATCTTTAAGTATGCAGATGTTAAAGCTTTCAGGCATCTGACTTTCATCTAGCACCATAAACATTTAATCAATTAGAAATCGATGAACATGAAATAAAAACTTGACAGGATTTATTTTAAATAAGTGTCCGTCACACCGGACTTTACCAAATTAAGGGTTAATTTTTAAACAGGCATTCAACTTATTTATAAAATAAAATTTACATACTTCTCTTTGATTTAGACCTTCATTTGGTGTTTGTGGAAACATTATCCACCTGCTAACCATCCAACTGTGATTAAGGGCGTTCACAACTTCCCTAATGCAGCGACTTGTCGTACGCTGGGTCAAATACTGACCCACACCCACAATTTTTTGGTATGACCCAGTAGCTAAAAAGCTAAGAGCACATAGCACCTGAAAAATATAATGATACTTAAATAATTATTATATATACATATACCTACATGGGTCAGTAACTTTTAGGTTTGATTTGTTTTTTTTTAAAGCAAAAGAATACGCTTGAAAGTTGAGTGTTAATTCAAGTGCAACAATATGCAGTAAATACCTAATTCTTCTTTCTATAGATTAAAATTTATCACCTTTATTTCTACAGGAATTTCAGGGGAACCTCTCAATCCAGCATGACGCCTTAAATCATTACACAATTTTGCGAACGTCTTTTTATTGAGCCTAAAATGTTGAATAAACAACAATTCTGGCAAATCTTCAATTGCCTCTATTTGCCTTCGCATTTTGAAACGCTTTTGGCGCCTCTCCCAGGCGTTTTCATTGTCTGCAGCACACAATAATCGCAAAGAATGAATATTACAAAGACAAAGATTAAAACCACAAAAGCACAAATGAAATAATGTAAATAAAAATTCAAGTAGCCTCTCTCTAAAGCGCGTCACACACGGTGAAGATACTATAATATTTTATCTTAAGATACTGTAATATTTTATATTTTATATTACAGTATCTTATGGTATCCGGTATCAGCGTTCTGACCATCATTTTTCTTTTTGTCATTGCGTACTAAGACCCCTGTAGAACCATGACCCGAAATTTTGTGGGTCGTTTGTAACAGGATGGCGGTTCTACAGGGGTCTTAGTACGCAATGACAAAAAGAAAAATGATGGTCAGAACGCTGATACCGGATACCATATAATATTACAGTATCTTAAGATAAAATATTATAGTATCTTAACCGTGTGTGACGCACTTAAGCTGTCCGCCACGCGCCAAAGTAAATGGCGCTCATGAATGAAATCTACAACGTTTTAACATTCGCTCCGTTATCTTTTTTGGCGATCGCGACCGAAGCGAAGGCTAACACTGAGAGTGCAGCTTGTCTACGCATTTGACTGTAAACTTAGAATAATCACATTTATTCTCAATCACAATTAAATATTATTTTAAACAAACAGTGTACCGAGATCAAAAAATGCTCTTGAAATGGTCCCTACCATTTCTCGTTTATTTGTCGGTAGCACTGGTTTGGGAAAATGCCTTTCTATAAGGCGAATTAAACAGTATAGTTGTGACTAGAAATATATCTTCCAACTGTTATTTCACCTTTGTGCTTTAAAATGACATCGAATTTAAAATGAATGTTCTATTAAATAAACTGAAAATCAGCTAACGGATATGACTCTTCCAGTTAGTATGTAATTTGAAAGATGTATGGGAATTTAACAAAATCAAATCAAAAATATGGAATCCTATTTTTTTAAACCTTTCCTTAGATTTCCTCATGCAGGATAATGAGCTTAACAACATGTCGGTTTTATCAACTGTACCCATATTGTTGTTATAGTCTAAGATGCCTTCTGGCTTTAAAATTGATTCGTTAGTTCTGTAATCCTTCCTTCCTTTATCCTTCATTACATTTTTATGAAAAGTGCTCAAAAAATGTACATCTCTGCGATCATGCCACTTGATTGCCATCATTTGGGAAGTGTGCTTGGCTTGGACTTCACCGGCTGCAACTCGGGTAAAGATGGTCATACCTACTCGATTTTTACGGACTGTTCAGTCAGAACAGTCTTGAGAGCGATGGGTTCGTATACCAATTGTCAAGGAAGATAGTATGGCCCTTGTCAAAGTAATCTTCAATCATTGTGGTAACTACTGCACCAGATTGCCCTAAATTATATTTTATCGCTTATATGATTTGTACATCCTACATATATAATAAATTGTAATATATAAACAGTCTTTGTATCACACAGCACGAAAAATTTAACGCAAAATCGACTTCTTTTCTTTGGAATATGTTGCTTAAACATCGGTCTTCCTTTAAATAAAATCAAACTTTCATCTATCACGAGTTTTTGGTAAGGTACAAATAAAGTTTTTTTGTTCGTTGTATGTTCAACCAGTGGTCGTAACTTTGTCAGTCTATCTGATCTTGTTTCACTGTCAGTAGGATCATTATAGTGAAGATTGCTAAGAATACTCCTGTATCTATCCCTTGGCATAGTTTGTGAAAAGATTGGTTGATATAAAAGAACATGAGTTGTCAAATACTCATGTATTTCCAAAGCTTTTTTTGCTAATATTATACAATTTTCTTATCTTTAAGTGAACCATTGAAGACATGATGACCCAGATGAGATGAGATTGACCCAGATTGAAGAACGCAAGCTTTTAGTCACCGAAAGAAAGCTTCTTCGCAAGATCTTTGGTCCCACCAGACGAGAGGATGGAAGCTGGAGAGTCCGAACAAATGCCGATCTAGAAAAACTAATGGCCGAGCCAAATATACTTGGAGAAATAAAAGCACAACGGCTCCGTTGGCTCGGTCATGTAGAAAGAATGGGTGAGGAACGAGGACTGAAGAGGGCATACTTGGGGCGACCCCTGGGCCGACGGCCGGTTGGACGACCTAAGTATCGCTGGCGCGATCGAGTAGAGGCGGACCTGCGCGTGCTACGAGCTAATAATTGGCAAGAGACCGCTCAGGACCGGGGAAGATGGAGAGTTCTCGTCTCAGAGGCCAAGACCCACTTTGGGGTTTCAGCGCCAGAGGAGTAAGTAAGTAAGTTTAAGTGAACCATGTCCGTCCGAGTTAACCGCATTTAACACAAATGTTGCAGTAATCAAAATTTATAAAGAATAGAAAACATGTTAAAACCGCATGCTTAAGACAGTTTGGGAGTATAGCTTGTGGTTAGATTAATTCACGAGATTCGCTTATTAAATACAAATGAAATTTCTGAATTTTTATTTTCTATTCTGACTGACCGGTTGGCTTGGTTGGTAGTGGCCCTGCCTTCCAAGCCAGAGGTCGTGGGTTCGATTCCCACCCGGGGCAAATATTTGTGTGATGAACATAGATGTTTGCTCTGTGTCTGGGTGTTAATTATCTATGTATTTATTTAAAATTATATATGTATGTTTATCAGCCATCTGGTTTCCATAACACAAGCGAAAGCTTAGTATGGGATCAGATCGTGCGGTGTGTGAAAATTTTCCTGAAATATTTATTTATTTTTATTTTATTTATTCTACACAATTATACAACAATGGGTATATATGGCGTTTTCAGAATTTAATAATACTTTCTAGAAAGCTTGCCATAAAGTTTTCATCTTATACGATGCAAGAAATTTCTACATTGTTGTTAGTTGTAAATTCTCTTTCAGCGAACCAAAAGTAACAATTATTTTGACCACTTAGGTACATTTGCATTTGCACCTGGGCAAAGCACTTCTTGCTTGGTGTACCATTTTTAATATAGTTTGCATAAGTTTTTCTACTTATGGAAATTTTATCTCCACTACATCTGGACACATTCTATCGGGAGAAACAGCTAATATAGGATGTTTTTGAGATATGAACAACCCTGCATTGTTTATCTTTTTCCCTAGTTTCTTGCTAACCATTTGTCGAACTTCTTTTTCTAAATCTTTACCCCGTTTAATTGCTTGTGTGTCTGTTTCCACCCATTATAGAAGAAATAAGTGTTCCTTATTCTTCTGACATCGACTCACTTCATAAGCTCTCGAAGCAGTCACCTATACCTCAGTTAGACCCAAAGATTATTTTGGACCTGGTTTCAGCTTCAATATTGTTGGTAAGATCAATGGTTATTTTAATTTTACTTAAAAATAAATCACAACACTCTTCCTTATATACAGTGTGTCTGGACATGACATACCGATATTTGAAGGGGCTATTCTCCAGGTATTTTTATCGACAATTCAACCCCTCTACAGTCCCCTACCTCACCCCCCTCAAAATGGCCGCCATTTTAATCTTTACCTACCAATTCGGATAGTGAATTTATTAAAATTGTAATAACTTCGAAAGTGAGTGTCACAAAATATTAAATTTGGTTTTATTTGAACAATAACAAGTTATTCTAGGGACCACTAAACAAATTTAATTGATAAGAGTGATGAAACATACTTTAAAATATTCGAAAACCGCAAAAAAAACAAAAAATTCCGAAAAAATAATTACATTTATGCACGTAATCAAAATACTAGCCCCTTATAATGGTATTTTTTTATTTTATTTAATTAGTTATGTTAGCTACAAAATGACACCAAATTTGTAAGTAATAAGTAATCCGCTTTAAGAAAAAAAAAAAACATTATTACAACTCTGACATAGGTCGAAATGAAAGTAATTTGTCATTATTTTTTAATTTTTATTTAAAATTAACAATCATTTATTAAAAATCATTCATAAACAAATTATTTATCTAAACTAACTAAAAATTTAATTAAAACTGTTCAAAATGGCCGCCGTTACATGATAAGCACTTAACAGTTCTTATAATAATGTCTTTCGTGGAACGGCGGACCATCTCTACATCAGCTCTGATTTCATTTGCTGCTTCTTGTATTCTCTCCAAAAGCTCCTCTCTGGTTTCCGACACGTGGAAATAAACTTTCTGTTTCATCGTATTCGTGCCCCACAAAAAATTGTCGAATGGCGTTAGGTCAGGAGATCTTGGTGGCCACGCAACAGTACCTTCTCGTCCAATCCAAGGCGAATACATTTCATTTAAATATGACCGAACATTTCGAGAAAAATGTGCGGGCGCTCCATCGAGTTGCAACCACATGTTGCGGCGGTTGATTAATGGCACATCTAACAGTAGATCAGCAAATTCAGTGGTCAATAACTCAAGAAATCTCTGACCATATAATCTTGAAGGTAACTCAACTGGGCCGATTAAAACTCCGTCAATCATTCCGGCCCACATGTTTACACTGAATTCCCGTTGAAATGTGCTCGGACGTATCGCATGCGGGTTTTAGGAAAGCCACAGGTGATCATTTTTGTGATTAATAATTCCTTGCCTTGTAAATTTGGCTTCGTCAGTCCATAGGATTTTTCTCCAAAAATTGGGGTCATGTCGTAACAGTAGCTGTATCCAAGAAAAAAATGTTGCCCTTGTAGCATAATCAGGTTCATGAATATCCTGTACTCTCCGAAAATGGAAAGGATGTAAACCTTCTCTCTTGAGCACTCTCCAAACCGCCCATATACAAGTTGGGGCATTGAGACACCAAGTATTTCACTATAAATAAAATCTTTTTGATACTTTAGTATCTCACAGTTGTCTTGTTTTCGTTTTTTTTTTCAAGGACTGTGAAGTTTGATGACATCATAGGGCTTCCCTTTTATAGATCTTTGGCTGATAAATATTTCAAGGTAGTGCCAACCTTCTATAGCTTTGGTTTCTGCCAATAACATTGAACATTATGTATATGAAGGTTCTTCACTTCGCCACCTGCATGTGGAGCCACATAAGCAGGATAATTGCATGCTTTCATCCACCCTGGGCAGCAACACAATCATGGCATCATCATCAATAATAGTCAATGTAACAGCATATAGTTCTGTGTGCACTTTATGGTCTGGACAAAAAGCAGTAACCTATGAAAGTGAAATAAAATGAAACTGGAAATGTGTGTATCTAAAGGGTGTCCAGCGGAAAATTTTCTTTTTTAAACTTTAATTAAAAAAAATTTTTATTATATTTTTAAAACAAAGCACGTTTCTGCGGATTTTATTTTTTGAAAATAATGTCCTCCAAGTGACGTCCATTTCGCGCAACACACTCTTGTAAACGAACTCTCATATTGGCGAATACGCGCGAACACAGTGCTTGGGGGATAGCATCAATTTCACACCGGATATTTTCTTGTAGGGCTGATATGGTGCGGGGGTTTTAGCATTAATAAGGGTAACTCCTCCCTCAAGAAGTTTTCATATGTCTCGCCATTTAAATTATCCGGCAAAAAGTATACCCTACTAAGTTGTCGGATACCATCCCCATCCACACATTTAAACTAAATCTTCTTTGTGACCCTCTTTGCCTTTTTTGTTCGGGTTACCTTGCGCTTTAGGAGCCCAATAATGGGCGTTGTGATAATTGGTAATGCCGTCTTGATCAAATTTTGACTCGTCGGTCCACAATATTTTCAAAAAAAAGTTGGTTAGTCAATGTCGGCATTGAGCATAAATCTGCAAAACTCTAGTCGCCTCAATGGATCTCCTTCTTCAATTACTTGAACTGGCGTGTAATGATAAGGGTATTGCCCAGAACTGTGCATTACGTACCACACTTTCCACTGGGAAATACCAAGCCGTCGAGCGACAACATTTGTTGACGTGGTTGGGTCGGCTTCAAAGAGACGTCGTATTTCATTTTCTTCGGCGTCGCCATCGAGAATACGAGGTCGTCCCATGTCAGTCCGTCGTACTTGAACAGAACCAGTAGTCTTCGATACACTCTGTCAAACTTCTCACCACTATTATACATACCACAGCACCGATTTTCGACATGTCTTCCGACAACGTGGTTTTTCGTGCTTTCTATTTCGTTCCTAAATTCAAATGTTTTATTCCATGAACATGGGTACAATTCTGGTGTTATACAATAATGAGGTCCAGCCATATCCAACCCGTCAAGGCGTATGGAATTACAATTATAAAATACCAATTTATAATTTTATCCTAAAGTTCAATATTAAATATTAAATAATCAAATTCATTAATAAAAAAATACACGTCAATAAGTCAATTGTTATTATACATATTAAATGTCAAGTGATTTATCATTTATATAGTCCCTTACACAATAATAACATATCTGTACTAAAAGTTCTTTTAATTTAGATTTAAATGGAACTGTATTTCCTATTTCTGTCATTGCCTTAGATAATATATTATACAATATTGTACCCATTCCAAAAATTCTTTTAGAAAAGTGCCTTGTTTTACTAGTTAACATACATATTTTATGATAACCTCTAGAAAACACCAAATACTACTAAAATTGAACACTGTGTATTGTTTAAAAGTAAAAACACAATAGGTAAATATGGTAATTTTAACTTGAGATTTTAATACTAAACCGTGAATCATTTTTTGCGCGATGGTGTCACGCCAGAATTCATAAATGAATATGAACATGACATTAAAACATGGCGGCGCGTCAAGGGCGGAGGCATAAGCAAGGACTCGTACGAAATTTGATGAATAAAAAACGAAAATAAAACAAAAAAATGCAGGGTAATAATTTTATCAACAACAAACTGCCATATCGTATCCATGTAGCTGTCCGGTAGAGCGTTGGCCTTGGACACTCCAGCCAGTCCCGCCGCCCACCTCTTTTTGCACGCTGGGCCGTTGACAGGGGTGGGATCTTTGACCATCCCCATCAGGAAGGCCAAACCGGTGTACCCCACTCCTTGCTGCCCGACCAAGGTGGGCTCCGTGCTCGGCGTGGCCCCAGTAGTAGTGTTACCACATTCGAGGAGGTGATGTTTAGGACCCAATAAGCGCTGGACACCACAAAGTTGCAATTTAGGGCCCCTAGCAAGGAGCTGGGTGAGGCCGTCACTAGCACAGTCGCGGCCCTGACTACGTGAGGTGATATGATGAATTTCTCCTCGCTGAGTATGTCCTCCCTGTCAAAGAATGAAAAAGACATGGTTATTTTATTACTTTTGTGCTGTATTGTTAACTGAAAATGAGGTATCGATATCGTAGCTGATAGAGGGTTAGTTGAGGAAAATATATGACGTATTAGTATTATATTTAGAATATATGACGTATAGTGAAGCGAAATTGGACCAGCGAGGGGCTGAACGGCTGGTTTGGAGTCGGGGAGATTCGACCGGCCCGACGGCCAGGGCTAGGTGTGGCCCAGCGGCCGCTGTGTGCGGCGTGGGATGGCGACCAGAGGTCGTGGTTTGGCGGACCCCGTGTCCACTAGGCAAAGGTGGCGCTGAACGGCAGTTGGGGTTTGAAAGCCTCGACTGACCCGACGGCAGAGGTCCTGTTTGTGGGCCAGAGAGGAGCCGGCTTTTATGCGGCGGTGGATGGCGGCCAGAGGTCGCGGCGCGGCGGGCTCGCTGGTTTAGCAAGCCACGCCGTGCAGCGGAGGGCGGGATCCCGACGCGTCATTGTGATGACGCGCGGAGACTCCTGCAGAGAGGTGTGGAGCGGCGGCCGCTGTAAAATGGCCGTCTGCCAACTCGTAATCCGGTCCGTGGGGCCGGACCGAGGGCCGCCACCTCTGGTGAGGTGGGGGCTGCGAGGTAATCTCTATAAAAGTGCGCCGGAGGGTCCCCCGACGTGTATTTCACACATCGGAGGACCTTCCGGCGTGCACCCTCCGGCCGGAAGGTGATGGGGTCGGGGATTCGGGGGAACGCGGATGATGGAGCGGGGAAAAATCCATTGTCTGCGCGTTGGTGGCGTAAGCCTTCGTTCCAGCAGCCACCAGCGAGGGGGGTTCTAGTGGTGGGCCTGGAAACGGGCATCTGCTGGGCGGGACACGCGGTAGAGTCGTAACCGTTCCCGCAGTTCCGTCCAAAGCAGCGCGATGGAACAGAGTGGGGTTTTAGTCGGTAGGAATCAGACATAACCACGGCTCCATCCCCGGGAGCCGGGGGTATCTAAGAAGATTTCCCCACTATAAAAAAAAAAAAAAAAGGGTAATAATTTTATAATTCCTGTCCTACATGGCCACCATTATATCTAACACACATTCTCAATCTTTTTCTTAAATTACTTTTTACGAATGAAGTTCGCAAAACAAACAGAAGTTTGACAAAAAGAAAACATGATAAATTTTAGCTTGTTGTCAATGACTAAAAAAAATATTTTCTCATTGGTTATTATAGTATAGTGCTTGCTTGCTTGTGGTGTCGCTTCAGAGAACGAAGACAAAGGTGTGTTTGCTTGCGGAGTATTAACTGAATTAGTATAGGTTGAATCAATAGACTGTAGTGGTGAAATATTATCATTTTCGACAAACCAGGGACAAAAGTGGTTATCGCAAACAAAATCTAGATGATTAATCGTACAGTCTGGTGATGGATGCTGTGTTAAATCCTCAATAACTGCAGCTGAAGATACTTCATCGGGTCCTAAAGGAAAAGGAAAGAACAAAAATTTTATAATCATATTTTTGAATACTCATACTATGATAAAATATGATAAATTTTACAGAACAAAATTAATTAAAACTTTTTGCTTAATATTAGTGTTACCTACTTTGTTCCGTGGGTGAAGCACTATGACTTTGATATTGTTTTTCATATTATATTGTAGCAAAAAACCAATCCATCATTTGGTTTATCTTCTCAATATTTGCGTTAGAAGGGAGCGGCGACTCTGTAAAAAAAAATGAAAGATATCTTTTAATTGAAATCTTTTGAAAAGAATACTATAGTAAGTTATCCATCGTATCATAGTAAAAATTAGTAAAATTTCTAGAATCGTTATCGATACACACGCGCCGAAGCACAGCACTATGGAAATACAAAAAGCAATTATGAACAAAAATTAATGCTTTTATTTATTATAAAAATGATAAAATATTAATGATAAATGTGCAGTACGGATTCTATAAATACTGACCTTGCCTCGTCCAAAGGAAACTTTGCAAGAAATAAGCGGTTTTCACCCTTCTCTCGACCGGATTTGATCCCACACACTTCACAAGTTTTATAATGCATATTTCCAAAGAGGATATAATCACTACGTCATATTTCGTTTTAACAGTTTATCGTCTTGGTTTTTAACACAGAATTCACCTTGCAAATGATAGATATAATACTTTATTACAATAAAACCGGGTAAATTTTTTTGAGAACATAGGTCATGAACTGGTCGTTGACAGTAATGACAATACTGAAAGAAAAGAAAGAGATAGATTCTGTAAGAGTAAAAAGGCCAAAAATACCCGCCATAGACCTTAGTACCCGTTTCATACAATCTTTTTTTTATATAGTAGCTGCGTAAGGCTGAAAAATTGTTGACATACTTTAAATATTCTGTCCATTGTATCTGATAAAATAATCGTATGATATTTTGCGAACATTACTACTGGATCTTTTTCTTCCAATCGGTTTTTCTTTAGCACAAGACAGCAGGAAATCTTTTTGTCTTTTATCACAACCAATAGTTTTCAAAAATATTATTGCGATCATCTTCCGTAAATTTATTTGCACATGAGTTACCACATTTTTTATTTATACAAGGGTTTGGTTGTATAGATTTCCCTACAGCAGATACGAGCCTTACGATTTTTTTTTGCTAATAGTCGTTTTGGTAAAGGTTTTATTTTCCTATATCCTATTTTACCAACACTTGTTTCTTCTTCTATTATTTGAACTCGATGTAAAATATTCCGATCTACCCGCTGGTGTGGTGATCATTTTGTCGAGGCACGCATACTACGCAAATACCGCGACTATGCTATAGAATAATAAATATTATAATTATTTTGTATGAGTGTAATGCATGTCTGTATTTTTTGTGTTTTGTGTAATGAATGTTTGTGTTATAATTAAATACGAATATAAATATGAAATAAAATATTTAAATACTTGTTGTGTGTAATATATACGTATGATAAAATACATACACTAAAATATTATGTGTTAGCCACATATACAATTTATTTTTTTAAAAACAGCCTGAGTAATGAAATAAAATAAAATTAAAGTATAACATTCAGGGTTGAATAACGATTTGTCATATAATGCCGGCCTTTTTTCCACTTCAATAATAATATTTTTAGACAAATTATCGTTGTCTATAGACGCTGTATCCAAGTAGGACGACATGAAAAAATTTCTAAGCGTTCGTTAGCACTGCAAATAACGTCTATCCTCTGCGCTCGCCCAGTAGAGACTGAATATAATTATATAAAACTGAATGCGGTTAAACGCTGCGCTGTGCGTGCGTTATGGCTGAAATACACGCTACGGTCCACCGGAAAGGTAATCTGTGCAGGTATGCCTGCGCAGGTGAACCGAACACTGGTAGCGTGTATGGGGACGTTCCGGTGTACCGGAGCGGTCTTCAGTTCTTTTTGCGATGGCATCGAATGAGGACGATGACGCGCTGGCATTGCTAGGCCTTGCTTTAATTTTGAAGATAAAAGAAACAAAAACAGTGAAAAGGAAGCGAAAAAAGTGGTGTAAGCATTGGTTATTGAAAAGGAAAACATATAGTCATGTTAATTTATTGAATGAATTAAAATTTGAACCAGAAGATTTTAAAAACTATCTCCGAATGGACGAGAAAACATACCTTAAATTACTTGAAATGGTTACTCCTATGATAAAAAAAGAAGACACAGTTATGAGAAATAGTATTTCTGCGCACGAAAGATTATCAGTTACATTGAGATTTCTCGCAACTGGTAGAAGTTATGAGGACCTAAAATTTTCAGCAATTATTTCGCCTCAGGCGCTTGGAAAAATTATTCCTGAAACATGTGAGGCCTTGAACAAAGTTCTTAGAAGAAATTATTTGAAGGTAAGTAATTAAAACACTGTTATATTACAGACAATTTTTATTGAAAAAAATACCAATTATTCATTATCAACATTGAAATTATTAAGGAATACCGCTGCTGAATCTGGAATCGATAAAACTACCTCTGTTTCACCGGGCTGATTTCCCAGAATTGTATGAGTTCGCATTTCTGTAGAGTAGTGATTGCCTTGGGAATTGTTGAGTAGATGGCTAGTTTGAAATGATTGAGAAAGATGCTCTGGATTTTGACTGGTGGGAAATGGAGAGCAGGGTGGGGTAGGACTTCCGGAAGAAACAAAACTTTACTAATAGGAAAAAAAAAACGCGCTTTTGCAAACCGCGATCAAAATGTAGCAAATTACGTTTTTAAAATCAGTCACTGCAAAACGTCACTAATGTGTGCGCTTGTGTAGAAAACTGTGTTAAATTTTTTTGCGGTTTCAGACCTACGATAAAACGCGTACGTTTAACCGCTGTGCGTGCTAAGCCAAACGGCTATTCTGTTCAACATTTTTGATGGAAATGACAGGGCCGCATGCGATTTTAGTAACCTGTGTTGATTGAATAAAAATTATATATCTGGCAGTACTTACCGTAACCAGTTCAGCATATATAATTATTATTATAGCGATTCTTCACTGGTCAGTTCTGGATCAATAACATTTGTATTGATGGATGAAATTGGGATAGTGATAACTGAATCTGAGTCTAAAACATCAGCATTACCGCTGCAACCTCGACCTATTAATTCGCAATTTTTAATATTGGGTCTGTTTTCATAGTTGATGGTCCTCCACCGGTTCTAATTGCACAACTCCTGTTTCTCGATTTGTACGTTTTTGCTTCACTTTTCCTTTTCTCCCAGTCTCTCATTAGAGCATCTTTACTCCTACGATAAAATGTAGATATATGTATAGTTGACCATGTGGTAGTTATCATAATGATAAATTATGGCTTGTTTGTGTTGAATTATATTGAGAACAGAGGTTTATCCAAGCCTCGTTCTTAGCTTGGTTGGTTGTACCGTCAGTTCTTTTATTTAAAATGATGTTTTTAAAAACACACACCAATTTCACCAACTTATCTTTTTCGTTCACTGTAAAATTTTGACTACGCTTCCGTTTTTCTGCCATTTTTTATTATAATAATCGATTGTCGAACGCAAAAGTTATAATAATAATAATAATTCATTTATTTATTGTAACATCATTGGTCCACTTGTTAGTAACAATATTCTTATAACTATGTTAGTAACAATACATAAAATTTTATTCTAGTCAATATGTCAACTTAATTATGAATTATGAATTATATTAATTTTCATTTCAGTTATGTACGTATGAGGAATAATTAGTGGCTGAGCACAACTTCTGCATGCAACATCTCGACTACTCGTTGTCCAGCTGAGCTTTTCGTATAGGTATATGGGCATACGGGGTCTTGGCAATTCCAAACATGAGACAGGCCAGATGTAGTTGGCGTCTTGCTTTAAGCTTATGAACTTCTTATTTAAGAACGGTGTGACATGACTACGTGGTGGAATAATGTGGCAGTAGCGTGCACACGCAACATAATCAATATACTACATTTTTTATACGCTTCTGGAAAAAACTGTGAGAAACTAGAAAAGTGTACTATTAATGCATGTTAAAACGAGTTTTACGATTCGTGGTTAGCCCCTTGTTTTCAAAATATTATTTTTAAATAAGGGTTTTTGTACTCAAATTGACGCCTGTTTCGTGAGTTGAGATTGTCAAAGATGTTGTTTATTAAACGGATAAAAGTAATTGTATCCGCCACATTTTTGAATTCAACATTATATTTTTCTCAAACTTGGAGTGCATCTGCTACGCTATTGCTGAAAACTGAAAAGTTGACTGGCTACTTTTACTTTATTTTTTGTCGCTGAAAATTTATGCGTTTCTCTTTTAACTTGTTCCCAAGATTCTGGCCTTTTGTCTTTTGTAAGTTATTGAGCTTGACGTTTGACGAAAAGAGAAATTTATCCTTTGGTAGCGTTGGAAGTTTGCGACCCTCTTGACTCTGCTTCCAATTTAGCAAAGCCTGCCGCCATTTGATCTTCAACGGCCTGAAGTACGCCACGTCCAATGGCTGTAGAATGTGTCGCATTGGGAGGCAAGCATATAAAAGCTATATTGTTTTCCTCGCATACTTTGAGTACACTTGGGTTTATGTGGGATGCAAGGTTACCTATGAAAAACTGTTTATAGCAGCCTTGCACAAATTTCATCTAACTTTACAAAGTTTATTTTTCAAAAGGTATTTTTTTCAGTGTCGTAATCCTCTGTAATTTTACCCTTGATAGGCACATATATTTCTTTTTATTTTACTTTTTGGAAAGCTGAAATACGTAAAACAAAAAAATATGAGGTAAGTTAAAAAAGTATAAATTTCAATGTAAAAACGAACAATCGGTATCGACATCGGTATTGCACATGTGAGTGCAATACCGATGTCGTGTGTTGTTTCATTACTAGTAACAATCTTGAAAATGGTGTTCTAAATTTCATCATAATATTGTTATTACAATATATTCTCTTCGCTATCCATAAAAACTCGTCATCATGGTTACCTTACTTGTTTAATTTGTTTATTGAAAACTTGTTGAAAAATGATAAAGTAGTAGGAAAATAACAAATTTAACATGATTGATTACTAAAATGATGATAAAATTGACGATTTTTGCCATGAAAATGATTCTAAACAGGTAAATGCATGAGTATTGAGGAATATTGTAAATAGCGTAAATATACACTTGCCTGTGAAATTTTATGCCAGAATTTAGTGTCCAAAAACGCTGTATTAATTTGTGTTATCTGTAATAGATACAATCAGCTCCTTAGGAAAAAAGTTATAGAAATAATCGAGTCTGAATTTCGGCAGTATGCTGGAATGGTACGTTTTTCCAGTGGAAAGATAAATTAATTTTCTTTAAAAAAAAATTCTTTATTGACAAAAGTTTTACATTTTTAAATACTGAAGTCTCTGACTCCCAAACTAGGTAGGCTAGGCTTTATAAACCGTTTCTTGGTTTTACGAGTGAGGATTGATCGAGAGCTTTCGATATTTCTGCCATTTCTGACCTGATGTTTTGCTTCAATTGGGTTAAGTTCCTCGGATTATTCTCGTAGACCTTATTTTTAAGGTATCCATACAAAATAGTCGAGTGGGCTTAAGTCGGGGCTTCTGGGGGGCCAGTTGATGTTACCCCTATGCGAAATGACCTTATTAGTGAATAATTCGTTTATAGCTTCCATTGCTTGATTAGATGTATGGCAAGTGGTAGATCTTGTTGGAACCACGATATTGTATTGAAGCCCTGAAACTCCTGTAACTGTGGACCCAAAAAATTTGGCAGCATATCACAATAACGGTCACTATTCACGTTGAGTGGCTGGCCTCGTCGATCTTCATGAAAATAAGGACCGATTATGCCTCTGGCAGACATTGCGGCTTAAACAACGACCTTTGGACTGTGGTCGTTCATGCTTTCGTCTCGGATTCTCTGCTCAGTACCGACAATTTTGTTTGTTTACATGACCATTCAGATGAAAGTTTGCTTCGTCACTGAACAGTATGTTTTCGAAATTGTTGAATTTTCGCAGCATTTCGTTCGCAAAATTAAATCGATTAGCATAGTCTGTATCCTTCAATTCTTGAACCAATTGAATTTTGTATGCCTTTAAATGCAAATCTGTTTTTAAAATCAAATGCAAGGATGATTTTTTAATGTTCAGTGTTCACTTCTCTAATTATTTCCTCTTCACGGACTGGACGGGGGCGACCCGAGTGTTGAATTTCACCGTCGCACCTGTATTCTCGAACATCTGGATCCATTTTCTAATGCTATCGTCACTTGGTACATGGCGTGTACGATATTCCGTACGATACAAATGTTGAGCAGCTACTATTGAATCACCGTTACAATAATACGCGTGTACGCAATAAGCCTATAAAGACACCCTATAAAGTTGGGGGGTGCGGAAACCGGATTATTTTATACAATTGACTAGGGCAATGAAGGTATCCATTTTTTTCCACTCAGCGTCTCTATACGTCTCTATTTATTTATCTCAGTCGGCCGCGAAAATTCCTATATTTTAAATATTTTTTTTAAAAATCGTGTTTTTTAAATAAAACTCTGGGTGTTCTACTAGTGCATTTAAAAAGAGAAGCTCCTTAGATATTTCCAGTAAAACAAGAATGTCACTTTTTCGGGCCTAAAAACATATAGTGCGTGGGCGTGTCAGTCTGGCACGACGAGGTGTTGTTTGTCCTGACCATGTGGGTTCGGTGTGGCCGAACTACATGAGCATGGGAGGTATCTAACTTAGGTAGATATTTAACAGTTTCGATTTATATTGCTCAGAATTTATTGTCCGCGATTATGGTTTGAGGATTTGTCATAAAATAATTTTTACAACCTTTATAGTGTAAAATACGATTACAGCAGCATACATTAATTATTTATGTTTTAAAATTCTGATTTTATTTAATGATTGTTCTTTAATGTTTCGCTTTTCGGATTTACAATAATCATGAATTTTTATAGTTATTAGTTTGTCTATTATAAAAAGTAAATGATCTTTACACTCTTCTTTACATTCTATTGTGTGCCGTGTGATCTCATTTCTGTGCAGACGCGTATTAAATTCGTCTGGACATGAATACATAAGTTTTGATAAAACAAATTGCATACCTACTTGCTAATAGTGGTAAGTGGGGATTAATTACCACAATTAGCAAGTATGAAATAAATTTATGCGTATCAGTAGAAAATAGGGTTTACCCTTCTAGGAATAAAAGACTTAAAAAGGTATAAAATTAGATTATATTTTTCATATGTATATATTATTAATAAAGAATTAAATTATTAAAAACAAAACGTTTTTTTTTCTTTGTCATAATTTGTTTCCCACAATTATTTACTACAAACACGAACATTCTGAATCTAACACAATTTTAAAACAAAAATATTATTAATAGTAACATTTATTACTTGTTGATTAAAAACACAAATATTCTGAATCTTTCATAATTTTAAAACAAAAATATTATTAATAGTAACATTTATTACTTGTTTATTTACAAACACAAATATTCTGGATATTACATAATTTTAAAACAAAAATATATATTATTAATTGAATATATTATTAATAGTAACATTTATTACAAACACAAATATTCTGAATCTTGCATAATTTTAAAACAAAAATATTATTAATAGTAACATTTGTTACTTGTTTATTTATTTATTATAAACATGAATATTCTGATTCTAACATAATTTTAAAACAAAACTTATATATTAATAATCAATAAAAAATAAAAAAAAACATTTAGGTCCGTTTGTGGTAGTCTCTAAAACACCCTAGTATGCATAAATTAACTTTATATTCCATTCCACACGGTGCGACTGGAGATGTGCGCAGTACCAACATCTTCCTCGCCATACCATAAGCGACAAATCTTTGCAGTAACTGGCGACGACTTCACCTTGCCTCAAGTCAGTCTTTGTCATAGTCCGTAAAGAACTGGGAATAAATTCCCGGTTCAGTCGTTGAGTCCCGTAACAGTCAGTTCGTCGCAGCTTTAGGCATCGCGCTAATAATGGACAATTGTAGAAATTGTCCATTATTAGCGTGTGACCTCGATGAAGAAGAGGCTCCATCAGGTCAAAAACTATTTTGGCCGTCGCATTGGTCGGTGTAAAGTCAGTCATGTCACTTTTCTGTGTCTGTTCGTTCTGGCTTGTTTGTTCTGTCTGGTCAGTCTGGTCAGTGTCATCGTCGTCATTATTGTCAGTCATCGTCGTTGTCGGTTTGTTCTTTCCAGCGTATACTATAAACCGCCAAAGATAACCAGTTGATGACTCGCATAGCTCATAGGTTTTGATGCCTACTTGGAAAACTTGTCGTTAAAATAGTCAGTCACTGGTTGGATTTTACATAATCGAGATCTTGACGGTGCGTCTGTCAGTTTGTCGTTGTCTACGAAATGTAGCATAACCTTTAAGAGGTTATACCTGTTGTAACTCATAATTCTTGAAAAATAAGGCATCGTACCGAAACCATTAAATGAGAAATATGATTCTTGGGAGACCATCGATTTTGACGACTACTTGCAGAATTTGTGCCTCTACTTATCCTCTGGCTAGCATACCTATTGGTTTCTTCGCAAAGAAAGTCGATGAAGTCGACGTCGAACATCCTCCCAAATACGTCAATTGGAGTCATGTCTGTCACGTCAAGAGTCGGGCCAGGACTCCCAGAAAATTCCTCGCGCCGACCTTTAAACGAAGTCACGTCCTTGTTCCAGTTAAACTGGAAACAGTCGTCAGGTAAATAGTTTGATAAGGCTCTGTCGTTCGCTGAATCCTCAGCAAGTAAAAATGCCTCTTGCTGAGGCGTCAGGTCTGCCAGGTTACCAGTCTCAGTAATTATTAGTCTGTCAGTCGTCGGTATTCGTAGTATGTCTTCGTCAACGTCAGAGTCAGAGTCAGAGTCGTCAAAGTCACTATCGTTAACAACAGACGTGATGGCATCTTGAAAAAAGAAATATGCAATTTAATGTCCAATAATTAAGGTTAATAAGACTTCGATATAGTTTAAGTGCTTTATTCTTACCATCCGTTAATCTGTGTCGCTTGCGTGTACCCGTGGGCGTAGTAGACATGACAACAGTTGCATATCCAACACTAGGTACTGAAAATATAATATATAAATATAATAATAATTATCTAAATATATACTATACATAAAATATACATAAAAATAATAAATAAAAAAAGGGAGTATTTCAGCGAGAAGCATCAGAGTCTGTCACTTCGTCGTTGACATACTCCCTTTTTTTTGTGGAGTACGGCATACAATCGCCCAATTCGCTTCGGTCGACAGATGAAAATAGTGCAATACAAGACTTTCTGTGCAAGGCAGATATAAAAAAAAGAAGGAAAATGATATTTGAAATTTATAAGATAATATTTTATAATAATTAATAATTATTATTAATAATTAATAATAATTATAATAATCATTATTATTAATAATTAATAATAATTTTTTTTTTTTTAATGTATAAGTCGGCAAACGAGCTTGCGCGTCACCGTACAGAAAGCGATGATTGGCGCCGCCCATGAACAACCACAGACTCTGGAGTGTTGTGGTTGCGTTGCCGGCCTTTGAGGGAGGAATACGCTCTCTTCTTGAATTATTATTTGTAATAACGGTAGTATAGAATAAGTAACAAATTAATTATTATGGTTGAGGGTAAATCTGTTTCTTCGTAATAAATCAGTCTGTCGTTGAAGCCCGCCTTTCATTTACGTATCATTGGCGACGAGGCAGGATTTTTTTTTCTCTGTGTTTAAACTGTTTGTTCTTCGCGAAATGAAGATGCCTATCGGTAAAATAGAACCTTTCAATTTGAGTTCGAAGCAGTGGCCTGCGTATATACGACG
>CAJQZM010030248.1:38693-56345 GCA_907164665.1 Colias nastes | reverse complement strand
CATTAATATTTTTCACTAATAAGGCTATTTTCAAGAAAAATGTGTAAAGCGTCTGCACAACGATCTGAAGTGTCTAAGTTCGGAAGGTGTCTACAGTTCTACGGAGAAATGTGTTAATTATGTACATAAAGGTTCATTGTTGGAATTTGAAATATTGTGTGTTTTATTTATGACAAAAAAGGTATGTTTTAATAATCAAAATGGATCAACAGACTACTGGTTACTGGTCACTGAACTTATACAATGCGATTAAATGTCTTTTCTATTCTGATGAAACAAAAAATTAAAAATGCTAATTCATCTCATTCTTTACTCGTAAAAACTTTACTGCTAGAAGTTGTATGGAAGTAAAAAAATACGCTTTCATAATATAAAATGCAGAACAGTTGGATTATTATACGACAATCCTATACATTTTCATTTAACTGCAAGGCATGACCCATATTATAGTCACTCAATGTAGATCAACTTTTAATAACATAACAAAGTTCCAGTTGTATAATAATAATAACTTTTCAAATTCTTGAGACAGAATTCAAGAAAAACTAAAGAATATTCACAAATATTTCCTAAACTTTATATAATTTAAAACCATTATTTTCAATGTCTTAAAAGTAATCAAAAGTGATAACAAATAAACAATGCGGTTCATCTCGAAGAGTTCCCATGGCCTAAATGTTGTCGAAATTGTGGTCTTTCACACTGCAGCCTCAATGCGCGGTATCTGGGTTCCGACCTACATCTCACTAGCTACTTGTCACTGCATTATTGATACATGGATCAACGTTACATCATTTTGGTTTTGAACATTTTGGTTTTATGGTAATGAAATTTTGTTTTTATTGTTGGATATATGCTTGTAATATAACAAGTGGATAAGACTATAATCTTTGTAAAAGATTTCATACAGATCCGATCAGCCATGCTTCAAAGAGAGACAAACATTCATACATTCTTACAAAATATCACGTTTATAATATTTGTGTACTACGACAGCTATTTATGCCTCTAAAGTTTAGGTGTTATAGCTGGTATTGCAACTATAAAAATGTATAATATGAGATTTAATATAACTGCTAAAATCTACGCAACTACGTGGTCGCCCATATCCAACCCATACGGCACATCCGATGATTTTCCCTAAAATAGGCTTGTGACATTAAATATAAAAGTTGGTATGAATTATGCAGCAAGTGAACGCTCTGTTCTGAACATCGTCTCATTGAACGTCAAAGAGCGAGTGGAGTCGGGCAAGTTAATCGCTAAATTAGCCGACAAGTTTTTTCATTAGCGCTCCGCAGTTTGGACTTTGCCCTCACGCACACACACGCGCTCTTCTTACGTACACGTCTCGAAATTTTCTTGTTTGTGTGTGTGATGTGGTTTGCAGAAGGGACTAAATAATTAAATTCATACTAAATTAATTATGCTAAACAACTGCTGTGTATTTAATGACATGTAAAACAAAAAAATTTCAAATACTTTGGACTTAACAAATTATAACCTACATATAATAACCTCAATTGTATGAAACTAATCTCATCATATCAACAAGCATCATATTAGTGTTTCTAAATTCTATAGACCGTAAGATTTACGCCGAACCCTTCGATAGGATGGACTGGATAGGACCCACTTACCACTGCGCTGATTATGTTGATAGCGAATGCTAATCTATACATTCGTAGTAATATTCTTAATACAATTATAAGCAGTTCAAATATAAATACACGCCTGGTTAAAAATTACTATTGGAATTTAAATTTAGATGAGAATTTAATGCTCTTTGTTTTATAAAAAAGAGTATTTCAATTAATTAAAAAACATCAGCCGGCCACAAAGAATTCAGTATTTTTTATTAAAAATGCCAACTGTTTTTAAAGACTACTAAACGGAATTTCATCTGGAATTGCAAATAAAATGTTTTTCTTTGGAAAGTTTGTTTATTTGTTCGGTATAATTTGGCAGCCGGCGCCTGCATCGCCGTACATTACCGAGAGTATACCGGCGACGTGCGCCGCATGTCTATGAGCCAGCGAAATTACTTACACGCGTACATTTTGCACGAAATGCTACATTTCTGAAGATTTCCTATTGAAACCTAAAAATATTTATATTTTGATGAATCAAGTACATACCTATATTACAAAAATAATGTAGAAGGTAGGGTTACAATTTTAAATTAAACTAATATAGTAAGTATGATCTTTTCGATTTATTTTAGATTTATATTATACTAAATCGTTTACTGGTCGATAACTACGAAAATATGGAACCTCTGAATCGATTTTCTAACTGAATCGGCAATTCTGTGACGTGATTATTTAACATTAAACACTCACATACACGTTTGCGTGATGTGTTATAATAACAAAATAGCAACGCAATCATTTCAGCCGTTAAATTGAGTTAACTGGCATAACGGAACTAATCAAAAGTTAGCCACTAACAGCGATTATTATACGTGCTACGAAACTAATACAAATATTCCTCACGCGTCCCAAAAACTGAGCGATATTATATCATAAGTTTTATGACTAACTATAAACCTCTTAATATTCGTGTTCTATAAAAATCTACCTAACGATGGTAGGTTACTACGCTTATCGACCTATACAAGTAACTATATTTTTATTTGTATTAAAACCGGAGTCTCATCGGGCGGTCAACCTTTCAAGTCGTGTGTCATTCGGACTTGTTGTTCGAAAGCGACCTACTTGCAGAGAAAACTGCGAAAACTGCGAGTGACAATAGAGCAGTATTGTAAAGACGAATCACAAAGCTGCTTTCTGGGCCGCGGCGATGAGCCCTAGTGCGGCGCTACGTATCGAAACCATCCAGCTTTTGTTGACATGACCAAAATATAATTTCAGTGCCATCTTAAGAAATAGAGTGGTAGGAATGTTCTGATCAAAGCTTATTTCACAAAAAATATTCCTTTAAAACATTTTCAAGAACTTATCTGAATATCAAAATATTACTGTTAAATAAACCAACTGAAATACAAATAAATGCAAAATATTTAACATCATCTATGTATCGATAAAATATAATGATAAATACGTAGTTGATATCCGTACATCCCTAGAGCGGTGGGTTGTGCGGAAGTAGGCCAATAAGAAAAGCGCAAAGCCTCAAACGGGCTTTTTGTGCGACGCTCCATTTGCAATGTGGATCATTCGTTACTTTCATATAACTCATTGCGGATGCATCTAACACCATTCTAATTATATTCATATCATCGTGTATGTTCTAATGAGGCTGTATGAAGAAATGCTATTTTGAAGAGTAACTAACTACAGTGTTATGGTATGATATCAATGTATAAGACCTGAATTGGTAAGTAGTTTTTTTGCCAAACCTATAACAAAAATTGATTTGCAGAAAGCTGCAAGACTAGATTAAACGAAAAAAGTAATTCTCATTTGAATATACATTTGAGTTAGAATTTATTTTCATACATAGTTTAAAAAAATTCTAAAATATTATGTCGTGTCAAAGATAAACATAAAACTTTATAGACAGTATTAGCTCGTATATTAAGACATGCCAACTCCAAACCTTTGAATTGTTTCGTCATCATCTGTTTTAACAATTTTAAACTTTATTTCCGTTATAATATGATTCATTTTATTAGAGTTTTAAACTCTGTGGTTAAAACTTAAAAAGTTCAGAGACGACGATATGGTTATTCAACGGGTGCTTGCTACGGATCACCGTAGCGGTGTAGCGGTGTAGCGTTACGTAGCACGTGCTACAGATATTATGTAGTGGAGAGTTGGAATACATAGGCTTAACCACGAAATGTAGACACGTCTAGAGCAGATAATATTTAGCACATGTTCAGGTGACACGTGTTTAGGTATTATTAGCTTCACAATAAACTGTAAACAATGTGTGCTAATTACAAAGCTACGTGATAGTTACCATTTCAATTAGCATTATGGTATTTTATCTTAATTACTCAATCAATTTTGTTAATTAAATTGAACCGACCTGAATACAATTTCTACGTAACGTTTTAGGTACTTTTTCTAGATAAATGCGACCGTCATGAAGAAGTAGGCCGCTTCATCACAATTGTCTTCATTCAACATAAACATTCATAAAATCACAGAACAAAATACATTAAGATATAAATTTCAGGATTCGCATAAATAACGTGGATTAGGGAAAACGCAGGGACGCGTCGAAAATAAAATAAATGATCACCATCAGTTACCTGCGTGATGCGCCGTACATCAGCCGAACACGCCCGGTAGATAAGGGAAATCTAACTGTTTTCTTTGGAAAACTAGCCACAGATCGTTTCAGCTTAATATATTACAATTTGTCAGGCTAATGCGTCTGCGTTATTTAATAGTCGTTATATAAGTGCTTTGTGCTTAATGTTGATGAAATCCTTATGATTTACTTGATTTGATAATTAAATGTCTTCTACAAATTGTATTTGAATAAAATGAACTATACATATACCTACTTAGTTAAATATATGTTGCACTGACGGACATATCCTTTCACAAAATGAATACTCACACCTTCTCATCAGAATTATAATGAAACCGATTCCGAAATTCTCTCACGAACTTATTACGCTGTCTGTAATTAATATGACCCCTCTTCATCTCGTTATTAAAATAAATACGTGATGGGAATGTCATAAAAAGGCTTTATATCGTGTCTCAGCTAAGCAATTAAAATTTCTCTTGAATATATTTAAGCATAGTTATAAAAGTGTCATAACCACATATTATAAGCTCAAATTATTAAATGATATAATATAAAAATACAGGAGTTTATTTCTCGTGTGGTGACGTATATTCATAATATTTACTCCTAATTCTAACTCTGCAAACTTTGTTTTCCCTTACTCAGTACTCTTATGATTTAGTAGTATGAAAAATAGATGTTGGCCGATTCTCAGACCTACCCGATATGAAAACAATATTTGATAAAAATAGGTTGAGCCTTTTCGATGGAGTTTAGTACAAACACGACTATTTTATCACTATATAGTATAAAATAAAGAAGCTTTCCACCGTCTGTATTCTAAAATATTTAAAACTACGGATTTTGATTTGGATTTTTTATAGATAGAGTGATTCTCGAGGGAGGATATTTATGTATGAGGTTTTATACAAAGCAGGCGGAAAGCTGCTATAGCTAGCTAACTGATACACAAACTAATGAAAGCTAGGTCACGCTTTACGATATGCTTAAAAAGCGTTGATGTGGGCGACATTCCGCGCCGTAAATAACAAAGTTAATAAGTTCAGTCGCAGGTCACAGGTGCGCCTGGTGCTATGTGCCGTTACTGTAACTTAATGCCTTCTCTGAGGGAAAATATTCTCAACTATTTGTTAGATTTAGATTAGATAACTAAAATATCTCATTCTTCTGCGACTTACAGAGAGTTAAAATAAAGAATTTTAAATTTATTTTCAAAAATATTTTATATTTGATTTCTGTCCTAGATGGATACATCGTTAGCAAGGTTAGCTGTCTTTAATGATGAAAACACAAATAAATTTTTATCTTCGTGCAATACGTCTTATTAATCCTTTTAAAGCACAATCTAGTTAGTCCCCTTTATAATAACCAGGCTTTGATAAAAATGCATTAAATCAGCGTCACGGCTCCTTGCATTATGCATATGCATTATAATTAAGGATAAAATTAACACTATAAACGTGGACTTCATTCGTATTCATAAAGTGATGTTTAAACATGAATTTTTCCAGCATCATTTAACTAAGTTTTAAATGAGGAAATATGCTACAGTTGTGTCAAATAACTAAACAAATACGACATCGGAGTCTAGTCGGAAATTTTTATATTGCAATGGCGGAATGTCGTCGTTCCTTTGGTTTAGTGGGCGAAGGGGAGAGACGTGGAATGGTCTTAATATCACTTGCTTTGCTAGTTTGAATAAAATATAAAGGGAAAGTATGTCTAGGCCTATATGCGTGCGTATGGTAGTGGAAGAACTATTTGAAACAATGGTATCAAATGTTGCGTGTTACTTCTATTTTAATCTTCAAATAAACAACATAAAAAACTGTGACAACTGCATTTATTAGCTTCTATGTTGATCTTATTGAGAAATGAATGTTTAAATCGCAAACTGATGAATTGAACACCAATATCCTAAAATAATTTAGATCGGTTATAGAAGATAGAAGCGATAAATCGTTTGGCGAATCAATTTCAATTTTGTGGGATTAGGGAAGGAGTGGGGAGGCTCGGGGAGGTGTAGCGGCAGCGCCTTGGATACTAAAACGGTTTTTATGAATATTTCGGCGCATTCCTGCAAGTAGCTCCGACTTCGACCGAACGTTCTGGAATTTAAACGGGATTTAACCTTGTCATATTCTGTTGAACTACAACATTATTGTTTGTTGTACATGTACAAGCAATTTAGAAGGCGTAGACCTCAGTAAAGTTCGTTTGTTTTAATTGGTAGGTCTCTATTTTAATTCAATATAATTGATTGGATTTCTGTAAGAAATTTATAGGAAAGCCTTAAAGCTTTATAATCGAATGCAATTTATACAACAAAACGAAAACAATGCTAATTATTGGCGATATCCAAACGATAAATCATATTAAAAAATGAATAACGTATAACGTAAATCAAAAAAATCTAGAAATAGAGTTGAACCTATATTATAAAAATGTACAGGAATGCTTTTAGCTGTAGTTTGCTATAAAAGCTGGAATACATTTGTAGCACTTATCTGCAATTTCTATTCCTTCGCAAACTCGAAGTTGGATTATTGCGAAGTATGACAGATGACTCTTGCAGGAATTACAATGCTCTGATATGAACCTGGAGAATGTGAGATATCTCAAATTACTTATTGCTAAATGTGATCTTTTATCCTTAAAATAACAACTGGACCGACTTTTCTCATATTTACCGATGATATGTAAATTCATTAACAAAATATAAATTCGAAAAAAGCATTTTTAGAAACAAAAGCTTACATCAGTGTTTATCTGTAGAAGTACTTAAATTATATAAAATATGTCTCTCCTACCAATTTCAAGTAGCAAAATATCCTTTAAATTGGTAACGCTTGGCAGCTATTAAATCTAAATATTCTAAAAATAGACTCAAGATCGGATTAATTAATTCGGAATGTAGTTAACTCCACAATCACATTACATTATCTTGTTCTCTCGCTGCTTCATTACGCACTATACCTATGTACTATAAGTAGTGGAGGCTCACCGTGTGGTTATCGTTTACAAGACATATTGTAGCCTACGGGTTTATGCAACATTGAGTACGGCGTATATGACGATATTGTGGGTATAAAGTACATACTACAGGGTTTAAAACTCGATGGAGTTTATTTTTAAAAATTTTGACAGAGCACGTAAAAAATGTATGACTTGTTTTATCAATCAACCTTTTACCTATGTTCCACAATGCGTATTGGAGAATTATAATAGGACTTAGGATTTTTATTATTTGTTGGTTTGATGACAACGTGGGGCTGAAGATTTCACGAACTCCGTCTGATTTATAAAATTAAAAGAGTTGTACGATTTATTTCATACATGAAATCCTACAGTTAAAAAAAATCTTATATCAAAGAAAGAAGGTTTCATTAGAAATATATTTTAATTTTTTTGAATGAAATATTAAAAGCACCGTCACAAGTCACTGCGCTGTATAACGCCGTCCGCGTGCCGATTACACATTCAGATGTTTAATTAAAGAGCGACAAGCCGTGAACAGTCGTCATCTGTTAGCGTCGTGCCGGTGTCGTGCCGGGGTCGTGTCGTTGCTACGATTTCATTAAAACGTCCATATTAATATTGTAAATGCGAGACTAATTAATGTCGATTAAATCATACACACAGCTTTACGTGTAATCATTCACATCACACATTACGTGTAAGGTACAATTTATTGGTTTTCATTGCTTGGATAATTGGAACTTAAGATTCTGAAATATATATTTGTAATACAATCTTTTAGTAAATAGTATATTGCAAATTACTAATGTCTGCACATTACAACATACATTACCTACTCTAAAATTAGTCAAATATATTTTTCAACTTTTTCTTATATCAATGCATCAAACTTACGTCAGAATTTTAAAACCTCCTGTTGAATTTACATAAATTTCGATTGATTGAAATATTATAAAATACGTCTAAAATTCGATACGTTTGTATAAGTGAATTGCATCTATTATTTCTTATCTACTAGATCATATACAGACCCTTGCTCTGCAACCAGTGGCGTGCCTAGGGTGTAAGGACTGGGCAAGCCCAAAGTTTTCAAAGTTTTTGCTGGGTACCCTTTTCTTGAATTAGAAACCTTCTTAAGGTATACTGTGTAATTACCGAATCAAATCTTCTAAATTTTCGCGCGCGCCCGCTAACAGTTGAGTCAAACGTTTATCATTAAAATCGATAAATTATATTAAACTGTATGACATTATATTATTAATAAATTTGTACAGATCATTTATATTCTAATAATTCAAAACGGCGATCTTCTGAAGGAAAGATTTTATAACATCGGAATAGAAAGTAGGTGATTGTTTTAGAATTCAATTACCTAACAACTGGCAATTATTGATAATTCAATAATGCGTTCTTGGCCTTGTGTATTTCTTAAATACGTACCTATGAATTCGATTTAACGATGAGAAAGCACGCTCCGTGGAAGAACTACCTTATACCTACTAGCAGAAATCGTAACTACCAAGTACCAAATGTGCAAGTTTCAACAGCTGGGGCTTCTAAGCAATTCTTATTCATGAAATCGATTAATTCGTAAACATATTTTAATTAAAATTTCGTTTATGTGACTTACTAGCTGTTTGGGTAATGCACAAATCGGGAGTTGGTTTTTATGAAGAAATTAATTGATATTTTTCAGTAAAGTTTAATGATTTTACCTTTCCCCCGCTGAGCACAAAGCAAACCATCACAATTTACAACACAATCTGCTGTCGCGACACTCATTTTATCACAAAATTCGAAAAACTTAACCTAAATTACACCGATATAATCACCCGCTCAAACAAACTATACCTAATAACAATAATATTCACGACGTTCGTTCGCGCAATCGTAACTATCTTCACACTGTTAAAGCCGGGCTTTATTCTCCATACAGATTGCTATAGAATTCTATAGCTAGGTATGTAGCTACTTAGACGAAATTTCATACGTTAGAAGAGATGAGCGCAAAGCCCGGTAAAAGCCCACGCGTGCAAGCGAGACAACTACATGTTATAATCCATCCAATTTAGATTGTAACGTCAAAATAAAAGGTACGACCTTATTCCGATAGTAAGAAGGATGAAATTAAAAAGTTTACTCGAATTCGTCATTGTTTTATGCTAGGCGTATTATATATTATATTGTAGGTGAGTTTTCATTGAATTTCGGAGCAAATTATGAATTGCTCATTGCGCGCGAATATTCAAACGTGAATTTGGTTATTTTCCTGTCTCGTAGCGAATTTCTAAGGCAAGCCGGGCTTTTCGGCTTGTATGAACGTACCGCCACTGTCTGCAACCTGTCACCCTCACGGATCAGAAGAGCGCACTGAACTTTTATGTTCGACTATTGACGGCATATTATATTGCAAGAACAGCATTAAGGTGAAATTGGTATCATAAAATTAACATATTTTTTGTTAGTTATGGTTAGGAACAATATTCACACACCTACAAACATCGAATCGCTTATTAGATATTTGTTAAATATAAAAATCTGTCTGTTCTTTATTATTATTAAAATAACAGCAGGTGTGAGTGACTTTATGTTTTATTACAATAGAAGTGACGGCAAGTTACTCAATTTTTTTTTAATTTCTCGTTATGTATTAATATTACATACTATTATTTAAACATTGATAATTTATAACCTTTTTATAGAGCATAAACCTTTCCTCTACCTTTTCTCCACACAGGAGCGCAAAAGCTCTGATATCATTAATCATTTTGAGGATTATTTTACAAAGTCGATACTATGGAAAGCTGAAAATTTTTTAACCTGCGTATAAATAAGAAAGATGCCAGGTTTTCGATGATCATGATAGCGTATAGTTTTAAATCAGGTCATCAATGCGATATCTGCTATTTTTTTATAAAGTTAAAGGAAAAATCATTTTAAGATGACCTGACCCTGACCAAAATGTCAAATTAGATTTTTATATAGGTACTTACTCATACTACAATCTAAATAAGATAATATTATTAATTAGGTATAATAGCTTTTCTCTTAATTCAATTATCGTTTATAAAGCTATCAAGACAGCTCAGACGTGTGGCTAAATAACTTTCCGGGTTCCACGACTCCGGCCATTGTTTCTGATGAAGTGGTAGCCCTATCTTAGAAATAACCAAACAGTGCGTACGATATCCCATAAGCCTAGGGTCGGACGAGGGCCTTGTTCAGGGCTGTCAGCGACACTGAAGGGCTCGCCACTGAGGTGTCCGCCCTTGCTCTACTGCTTTTTGTGTGTAGAGCTTTTGTAGAGCACAAGTTTTATTGATGAATCAAAATATGAAAGGTAGGGATTTGAGTTATATGTTGTATATGTTAGAAGTTATGATGAGAATAACATGAAATAAATAATGAACGTCTAAAATGAAAAATATAAAAGGGCAAGTAAAAATGTTACCTCAAATTATATATCGATGCGATTCATTGCGTAACTTCAAATTAAGATAAATAAGCAGAACTTACTTTAAAACTGCAGTATACAAATAGTTTTTAAAGTTATGAACGAAACCGTAAACATCGTAGAGCCTCTACAGCAAAACGTAGAGGCTTATAACGCTATCGTAGCGTCTACGAGTGTCATATTTTCTAGATCAGAAATTAAAAAAATGGAACCAAAACAAAAACGGAAGCTGCAGTTAACAGTGCATGATACAACCATGCTCTCGACGCATTAAGCTAAAGTCGTCATTTTATCTTCCCACGTACGATCCATTTTCATGCAGTGATTGCACCCTTCTAATCGGAAATATATTACGAAGCGACGACTCTGAAAGAAAACATCCTGTAGCAGCGTCAATGGACACATTGAAAGGCCGGGAAAGCGTAGAGCGAAAGGGAAATATACGGCGATGTACGTAGGATAGGGACGGATGCCCTAGGGGAAAAATTTCCCTCTCGTTAAAACGTTAGTCTGACCCTAACGTCTGAGGCGGGCGGACGTGGGGTGACTTTTTCTTATAATTTAAACCACGTGTTTCGATCGTAATTCTTGTGCCGTGTTGTGTGTGTGAGTTTGTGAGTTTCAGGGTGTTTTTGAGAAAGAGTTGTTAAGGTATTGTGTCTATTATCGTATTGTGTGCGTTTGACAGGAATTTCTTTGTTGTTGTGATTTATGTCGGTATCACTGCACGCTATGTGGCGGCGAATAACTTTGTTTTATGCGGAATGGCCTGAAATTCTGCCAAAATATATTGTGAGCGTGTTTTAAACGCGTGTACGTAATTTTTATGTAGTGAATATATTTAATAAAGTAGAGACTGAGTTTGATAGAGACGAAATAATATAAATATGAATATTATTAAAACGTGAAATGCTGCTGTCATTATTATTTGAACTAATGTATATTTGCCCTGTATACTAAATTGGATTCGTTTTACGGTACAAGTCTGCATACCTCAGCGACGTTGACATTCATCACATTGTACAAATTCTTTGAGCCTAGAGAATTAAAGCAACGCTTAGAATGACATTCGAGTTTTTATTTATTAATTCTTCATTACTTCTTTAACGTATATAGAGCAAGTTACTTGTTGTTTTCTTTATCGTAATATACGTTACTAATTACTAAGAAATAATAAAATGTAAAAAGTTTCTCATCATTAACAGGCAAATGACGAATAAAAAAGAAAAAAGTAGAGATTGTAGAGCGAATAGGAGATATTATGTAAAAAAAGTTATTCAACAAGTCGATGATTATGTTATATGCTTTTATGACATATTATAGTTAAGCGAAAGCATTTCCTTATAAAAAATGTTAATATAACTACTTTGCCTATAAAATCGTCAACAGAAATACATAGAGAAATATTCATATTTATACAATTTAAAATTGATATTATATTAATGTATTGAAATTCCAAGATGTCTCTACGTGCTACATACATGTTGAATTCATAATCTTGAAGGCGGTTAAACACACTGACTTTTACACCGTCGTAAAGTTCGTCGTTATTTTGGATGACGTCATCACCTTATCCGCAGAAAAGTCCAAAACTTTCACTCGATCCAGCTACAGAGCTACAGTTTACTTCAAGTTGGAGCGAGCTGTTTGGAGTGTGGAAGTTGGCGTGTGTCCTGACTGACAATACGCTATGGACTTAATTAGATATAACCCTTTTGTTTTCATTTATTTTTTATGTAGTCTACAGATTAGGGTTTATTTACTTTATGTTGGATATTCTACATTTGTTACGTAAACATTAGTATCGTATGACGCTCTCCTAGTTTTTAAACTATTTGGACGCTAAAATTGCTAGAAGTTTGATGAAAACGGAACATACAAACGTATAAGTAGTAGTATTTAAACATGGTGTCAGTAGAAGGATTTGAATAAAAGGTTAGGGCTTAGATACTTACTTACTTTGTTATAATTTTACTCCAATATGGCGGCAATTTTTGCATGTTTCATCCAGTTATAAACAGCACACTAGGAAATGAATTTATGTTAAAATGTACCGAATACCAACAATAAACATACATGAAATTTAAATACATTTCCATAAGAATACTTATATTATCCTCGCGTGTAATGTAAAGGTGATTAAGTTGAGTATTCATTGTGAGTACGGGTTGAGTGGACGGCGTTCGCAAATTGCAGGAGAATACCAAGAGCCCTCACCACTCGGGGAAAAATCCCTCTTTATTTAACTAGCTTACACTCTAACTTGTATAGAAATAAAATAAAATGTTAAATCGTTGTCACAAGAGCGCTCCAGCTCCAATCAGCTGTGCTTTTTGTGACGTTCCAAAGACGAAGTGACGCAATTTACACTGGAAAAGAGAATAAATATTGGAAAGTATTTGTTTTTACTTGACGCTTAAATGCTCGATACGACAGTGTTGTTTAATGTTTTCTTTGCAATGGTATTAAAGCCCCATTCTGCATACAAATATTAAAACAATTCAATAGTTTTATGGCAATACTGCAAACAAATAACGGTAATGTTTTTCTTCATAACTACAAGCTGAAAAAGGTAACACTGATTAAATTAATGTTTATATTTTTATAAGTAAATTATATGCATAAGGTACATTACATCGAGTAAGGTTACAGAACGTGTGACGTAAATTAAAGCAACGCTGAGATTAAGGAAAATACGCCAGGATAAATAAACTCTCTCGTACTTTCATTTTACAATTCGTTATGTTTATAACCGTATAGATGTCGAAAGGAATATACAAGTGAACATATTTTCCATCATTCCCAATATTTAAATTATGTAAAAATATTTCAAAATGCCCCATTTTAAACGTAATTATTAGTTGAATACGGCGTGTGTTTTAAGATGGCGGCGAAGGGACTGAACCCCTTGACTTCTATTATCCGAATATTTATGGGCAGCGTCTGGGCCTTGGGGTATCTTTAAAATATAGCTACTGAGGTATTTCACGTAACTTCGAGAAAATTGATATCATTTTGCCCTTTGTGTGCGTTTCATGAAGTTATTTTTACTGCTAATAACACGATTAATATGGACAAGAGATAAGAATTTTAAATAAATTTGTTTTCAAATTCTCAAGAAGATTTGATAAATAAAAAATAAAAAACACTTTATTGCACACACACAACAAAACAAAATCAAACAAAAATAATATACAAACAATGAAGCGGTACAAATAGGCGGCCTTATCGCTAAGAAGCGATATCTTCCAGGCAACCTTAATATCATAAAGTGATTTGATATCATAAAGAGCTAAGAGCTTATTATTATCTTGCTTGAATTGCATTATTAACTTACCGATAATATTTGGAAGTAACAAAATAAATACAAAAACTACAATTTGAGTTAGTTTCTTCTTATGATGCTAATTTTTTATGATTGAATTCTGAAAGTAATACACAATAATCGTATTAGATCGTTAGGAGTTAATATCATAATAACAATGAATTTGTCCTTTTTAAGTTCTATAAGTCACCACCTTAATGTATTGTAAGTCAATTCAATTTAATAAAATAAAATTATAGAAATAAACAAACGGTTTGACCGGAAAGTATGATAATCCACAAATTTCGATTTATATATTGCTTTTTGCGGTTTAAAATAATTTGATGCAAACAGCTTTAGGCGCTTTCATTTGCATTCGGCTGTTTCGAGATTATTTCCTGCGATGTTTTTATATCAATAAACAATTTATATGTTGATACCTAATTTAATGACACACATGAGTTAAAAGACGTTACTTTGATAACTGAGTAAAAAAATTTTTATACAAATATTACCTGACAATAATTTATCCAAAAACGTCTAGGAAATCCAAGTATCAAGCGTGTTTCTAATTACTAAAATAGTAAACAACTGATTTGTGACTGTTGTGAATACAAATTAATCATTTTAATTAAATACATTTCTCTTTCGCACTGCGCTGTAAAGTAACACAGAAAAGGGCAGCTCTGATACAACCAGTTACAAAACTTTATAATGACGGTGTTAATGAATTAGAAATCCAGCTGATATCATCTAATGGGACCACAGAATGTCCCGCGTCCCCTGGGTATGGGGTATGGGGCAGGTGCATTTCACTCTTTGATCGATGATAATGTGTGTAGAATTCTAATGCTCCTTTATTATAAATCATATCTGACCACAGAGTTATACATTTGTCTCTACCAGATTTCGTACATAGGAGCTCTTATAACTTCCACAGGGAGCATCACTACCTGAAACAAAACAAAAATAATTATTCGACATTTATTCGTATACTATAATAATGAAATAGCACGAAAAATAAACATGGAATAAATAGGTTAAATGACTTTGGTGGCTTATCAAAGTTCAACATTAGGCGGGTTCACACAGAGCGAGCAGCCTCGCGAAGCAATTGCTTCGCTGTACATAGTGTGCACGTGGTTTGGGTGAGGAAATCGCGTGTACCATTTTCCTCGGTCGAGCCACGTCCACACTGACCAAGATCCTCTCGCAGTTATAGCTTCGCGAGGCTGCTCCCTCTGTGTGGACCCGCCTTATCACATGTTAACTTCTGTGTAAGCTACTTCGCGCAGTTATGCTTCGCGAGGCTGCTAGCTCTGTGGAAGCGCCAATTGACCATTGGTCACTTACGGCGCACCACGACAATGCTTGGTTTATTTCAGCTACTTTCATAGTATTATGTCCTATGGAATTCTACTATGGGGCAGGGCAGCAGATATAGAAACTATATTTATCTTACAGAAAAGAGCCATTCGCTCTATATATAATTTACGTGCTCGGGACTCACTAAGAGATCTCTTTAAGAATACTGGTATCCTTACTGTACCATCACAGTATATATTTAATAATATTTTGCATGTACACAAAAACGCCGACTTACACACAAGAGTAGGAGATAGACACTGTTATGGCACAAGGAACAGAAATAGAATTGAAATGCCATTTTTCCGATTAGCTAAAGTTAAAAATTCATTTATGGGTCAAGGTATACGCTTTTACAATAGAATTCCTCATAATATTAAAGAGTTTGGTAGTGCTAAATTTAAAACATATGTAAAAAATATATTAGTTCAGAGAGCCTATTATAGCATTAAGGAATATATGGAAGATGATAATCCATGGAGGGTTGTCGCGTAAGAACCACAGGACAGTTCTTTGGCATATTATGATTTAATATTATGTAGTTAGATTTAAGTTACAGATTATGTAATATTGAAATGATTTTAAAAGAGCAACTATGGAGTTTCTTGCCGGTTCTTCTCCATAGATACTGCTTTCCGAATCGGTGGTAAATGTTAAAAATACTTTAAATGTAATGACGATTCGAAAGTGCTACTAAAAGTAGTCTAATTGAATAAATAAATGTTTGAGTTTGAGTTTGAGTTTGCTCTCAATGACGCATAATGACAAAACGATGTATCTAGTCAGTAGTGAGTTGTGACTATATAAAGGTTATGATACTGTGGCCATAAACCCGCCGTGTGCTTTTTATTGCCCTCTGCAGTCGTTTGCCAACTTTATTGCGAGGTTCGATTCCGGCTGATAGTCATTTTTGTTTGTTCATCATTTTTCGTAGTTTTGATTCTATTTTAAAGTTTATTTAGTTGTATAAAATATCAATATTTATAAACTACTAAATTACTAAACTCTACCATTTGATCATACTCGACGTATTTCTACCATCATGATAACCCTATCATGTTTTCTACAAACGAGTAATTTAAAAAGAACTAACAATGTGATGGTCATTTACTTGTAAAAAAGATTAATTATGATCTCACCATTTGTAATCTATTTATAATTATCACGTTTACATAAACCACAATGACCACTAGCATAAAAATTGAAACACCAAAATTGCGAGTCCTTCCGGGTGAACAAAGCAAATTAAATAAAAAGAGCGAACACGCGATCACGTGACTTTCGAATAAATCATGATTAGCTTGTGGCAGCGGGTTCGATTCCGGCCAATTAAGATAACGTCGGTTCATATCAAGTGATAAGAGAAAACTTGAAGGAAACTTGACTTTGAATAATTTTTGTTGATTGAAAGTTTTTTATCAGCGACTACGGAATCTTAATTTGCTTTCGTGTTTCGATCATTATCATTTCCTGACCCAGTGGTAAAAACATTATGAAACATGAAGGTTCTATGTTCGATAATCTTTGAAAACAAAGCACAAAAAAAATGAACAGAGCATAGGTACGAGACCGATCAATTCGTCCATGCAAATCGAATCGTCGAAACATGTTGGTATTACTCGCTGTGTCGTCTCAAAATCTATTCAAGTTTGCTAATATTTAAAAGTAATATAAGAGACATACTGATATTATCTTAATATCTAAATCGATTGAGATCGGTTTTATCATTGAATTCGTACAAATCGTATTTGTGTTATACAAATGAAAAAAAAAAAAAAAAACACTCCAGTAAAAGATTTATATTTCCAAGAAATATTAAAACAATTGTTAACTTCCGTCAACTTATTAAAAGTATACGTAATCGCTTCAGAAGCTTCAGAGAAACTACATTAACATCATACGTGTAAGTAATATCACATTACAGTCTATTGAAGTGTAATCAAATAATTAATAATTATCTGCTCGGAATCACATATTATGTGTGTGTTATGGATAAGGCGAATTTTTGAAAACATTGAAGAGCCATCAACACTTCCCGTGATCCCGCACAAGTGACGGCCCCTGCAATGCGGTGTTTGGGCTAATTGCGCCGATTACTGTACGAATATTAGGAATATTTGCATTATTTTCGATAGTTTTTGCCAAAAAATGTTAAATAAATAAATTCAAATATTTCATGAACATTTCATTGCGGTTGTAGAGCTGATAAACGAAGCAGTAGTATTCTAACGATATAATATTCGCAATATCTAATCGGTAGTTTTGTTATATATATATCCCACCAAAAACATAAATGTAAAAATTGGAGCCGAGTTCAATC
>CAJQZM010030248.1:0-38293 GCA_907164665.1 Colias nastes | reverse complement strand
TCTCTTCGCTCGAACTCGGCTTGACACGCTGCCGCGTGTCTAGATTCATAGTTTTCCATCCTTTAAACAGTTAGGTATATAGGTATTTTCATAGAAAACAAATAATAGTAATGGCTATATTATGCCTGTTATATTAGTAAATTAAATATAAAGAAGTCTACATCAATAACTCAGACAGCTTTTATAACATTAGTTCATTCTTGGTACAATTAAAAGCTCCTGTTCGATTCCCAGTAGAGACTTAAACTTTCAGCACATTGTGAGGCCGTTATTGAAATCTATTATCTACGTATACTTACTAAACCTACGTTTACTTCTGTCCCAGAAGAGACGATAGTCTACAGTCTTGTCTAGAATTCAAATACTGTGATATTTAGTATTTGCAGCATTCTACAGTACGATACTGTTACTGTGACACTTCCATAACATTCGACAGAAAGTACCTACTGTATGTAATAGAATCAAAATAACGTTCTAACCAAGGCTTATTTTACAAAAAGACGAATTCACAGTTAGTTGCAAGTAGACTGACGGGTGCTAGCCATAAGGTCTACTCTATATTATTATGTATGTATCCAGCACAAATACGAGTATACAAATAGTCATATGCAATATTTAAAAAGCCCCATCCTGAGGATAAATAACCCCAAACGTTTGATACGGTTGTTCTTTTCTAAAAGTTGTTGCTTCATGCCGCGGCTTTTCTGCTCGCAGAGGCTGTTTCTGGTAGTTATTACTCAAACTTATCTATTAAAAAATTATGTCAATCCTTTTTTCAATCACATTTATCCGTTTTGAAAAAGGTTCAAAATGACTACATTTTCGCATTTATAATATTAAATAAATGAAAATGAAGACGAACATTGGAGAAGTGAACATTAAGCTCATAAAACATTTTACGTGACGTCCCGAACGAGCAGCCACTCGAGACGCCTTTTGTTCCAAGCTGAGATTTTTGATCTTATGTTAATGTAGACAGATACTGCTGCCTCGTCATAGAACACTGTATGATACTAAGAATTAGGTATTCTATAGAATGCCTAGGCATTGTCTGGAATACCTGCCATAGAAGAATTGGAATGTTAAAAATTATTTATTTTACGCGATTTAGGTAATCTACATACTGCGATATTGTATCTATCAGATTGAAAATGATAACTTGCTGAAATTCATACTATAAATAATAAAATATGACATTAGTGATACGAATACGAGTAGGTATACCAATTAATAATAAAAAGCTTTTAAAGTCTTTACGATTTATATTATGTAGATTTTAGAGGTTTGTTATATTATTATTATGGCTCTAATAAATTAACATACTTTTACAAGCTACGTATTTAAAGTTTCATATTATTCGACGATTAATTATTTACGATAACAAACCCCACATACATTACCTCAATATTTTGACACGTATACAAACAACATTATTGATTACCTACATTTATAAACTGTACAAAATATATGCACAGTTAATAATAGGTATAAACTAATCGATTAGAAGAGTATTGGAAGGGGTAGCTCAGCTCGGTGTAATGAAGACCATTCTCTGAGGGTTTGGTCATTCAATTACTGTCAACAAGCCTTAACACTTGCTGTCGAGGGGCTTTCGTGTCTTGTTCCTGCTTTAAATGATTTTGATGGACGGAATTATAATTTAAATATTATAATTTATAATGTAAAATAATTATAATGTGTAGTTATTACTGAAATCTATTCAAATATTATAAAGATGAAGAACCACGGATCCGTTTTGTCAATTATTTCACTGTTAGATATTCCATTATCGAGTAAGAGGCTATATATTATCATCACGCTTAGATCAATAGGAGCGGAGCAATGCAGGTTAAACCGCGGGGCACAGTTAGCATCTAAATAAAAGTATTTTATAAACCTGTAGTAAAGTTTATGATATGATCTGAATCCTATAATTTTAAAATGAATTCATTTATTATTTGACTATAGAATGTGTGTTTACATCGACATGTGTTATAGGTTAAGGTCAGGTGACAACACTCGGAGAACATATTCATATTATACTCAAAGAGTTTAATGAATATTTAATATGTCTATGAGAAGTTTATGAATAATCGATAACTATAAATTTGCATCTAAATATGACCTACTTTCTTAGTGTAGTTCATCTCCATATTTTAGGAGATGCATTTTTTTAATATTTTTCTTTTTTACCTGTATTATTATTATATTTATACTATTGTTAATACTTCACAAACCACCTGAACAGATTTGGTTAAAATTTCAGTAATAGGTAGGTACATGCTTTAGCTTACTAACCACGTTGTAACAAAACTACAAATAGCTATGATGTTTACAAATAGTATATCACTACCATGGACGATCACTACAAATACAATATAGGACAATTTTATTCTATACAAATCCAGATGTGCCCAGATATACCTGGACGCCTAGTTATTACCTTTACCTTACGGAATGTGTAAGTGATAAATACGTGAAGTGAACAGAAATTGCTAGAGATTCCGGGATAATCTCAAGATTACGACGCAATAACCCAAACGTATGGCTCAGAGTCTTTACAAGTTCGACTCAAATATTTACTTTCCCTTTTCATTTGGATGTATTCCACGAATGGAAATTAAATATTTTCGAAAAATTGTTATATTTGTGAAGGAAATGGAGCTTTTTAATGATTTGTAAATAAAAATGATAAGTTTGTGTTTCGGTATTTGATACTCGTTTGTTGAACGAATTTAAATGAAATTCGGTACCTTTAACTGTTTGTGTTTAATCTGTCTCTAGGTCAAATAATAATTTGAGTGATAACTAATAACAATAAAAATAGATTGAAAAGAGATTGAATACAAATTTTAATTTGAAAACAATTAGTAACTCATTTATCTGCCCGTGAAAGTTCCAAGCGCTTTTATTTATTTAATTTAGGTATATGTAAGTACTGACACATAAGAACAGATTAGATACTAGACATAAGTCTATTTCCTATAATTTCTTACCTACTCGCGTTAAATCATGCACAAGGGAAAACATTTTGTTTCCGTATGTATTACCTACAATTCCCTTTATGGGAACGTTATATCAAATTGGATTGCATTTAATGTCGATTTTACTAATGTGATTTATACGTTGCCATGGCAACGGCGTTTGAATGGCGAAAATAAAACCTATTGGATTAGTGCGGTCCCTCGCTTTCAATAACCTATCGATTTCGATTGAAATATCATTTATTTTCAATATGTTTGGCGAAGTTGTGTTTTGTAATGGTAAGGACATTATTTCTTAATGTTTTCTTCAGTTTTAAGAATTGTGATATCCAAAAGAAGTTGTTATATGTAGCATTGAGCCTTAAATCTGAACTTAAATTGGTTTATTTTTAAAGAGCTTTTAAATGATGTGCGCTACGCTACGCTTTTAGTATGTAACACGGGTATGTAGTAAGTCGCTATCGACATGGGGCTTTTAATAGTTAATAATTTTCATCACAATCTGCTTAAGCATCATATAAACACTATACTCATATAATTATATACTATTAATATACAGGCATACGAGTAACAGTAATTAGATGGAAGATCTCATTCTGGCAGCCAAAAGAAAAATCAGGTAAACAGATGTACACTGCATTTGACCTACAAAGGGACAAACTACTATCAAGTAAAAGGAAAAGTTATAAATACGTAATGTTACATCGTAATGTCACGAAGCGTGTTTAGTTGCCATTAGTGACGTCATCGGACACAATGACGCTGAAAGGGCAATCCAATGAAATGTCAGAACGTTATAACGCCTATAGATGGAGTTTTGGCGCCTGAAAAGGTTGATAGCAACTTGTATAAGATTTTAATATTAGTAGGTCAATGTATTGTGAACTGGGTTAAGTGTGTGTTAGTTTGTTATAATGTTAGTTTGATGGGTTTTGATATTATGGTTTGAAAAGAAACGAAAGTAGTAAGGGTTAGAAAAATTAATTTCAAAGAATTTTGTAATATCAATACTATAATTAAATGCAAAATTCTGTTAGGTATCTACTCTTAAATAAATAAAAAATGCAGTTCTATAACTGCAAACTAAACAAAGTGCATACAAATGGAACATGTAATTAAATACAGACAATGACGTTTAATACGCATGTCCTACATACGCAGACCCAGACCCAGATCTAAACTAGAATAAAAGTTAACTATAACTTTACGCAAGTTCTGAAAGAATTGAGTTCATACAAAGTTTCTCACAATGAAAATTACCATTTTCAGGTTTCATCTTTTTTTATTATTGGTTTAACTAACTTTTCGCCCGCTATTTCTAATATTTAACAAATTATAGACTAAGAACTTCCTGGAAAACTACTTTATCACTACATAGTATAAAACAAAGTCGCTTTCTCTGTCCCTATTTCCCTATGTCCCTATGTCCCTTTGTACGCTTAAATCTTTGAAACTACGCAACGGATTTTGATGCGGTTTTTTTTAATAGATAGAGTGATTCAAGAGGAAGGTTTATATGTATAATAACATCCATTAAATAGTGAAGAAGTACTGTTATTTTTGAGGTTTCTAATGTGATGTCGTAAATAATTAAATTTTTTCCGCTTACATTGCAAACGCAGGCTGAACCCTACGAGTTTTATCAAAATAATGTACTAAGTATTGTACACATTGAAAAGGTCTACAGAAAAGTCCGTGATGGTATATGTCTATCTCTTATGGATAACCCACAATAACTTTTTTTTGTCATTTACTTTTTACGACAAATAATGGCTAATTTTCGAAGCGATTTTAACCAATACAGCATTAATCCTTAACCAATTTAATACCTTGAATACATTGTTCATTTAATATAGATCTATATGGCCCTTTACACCGTACGATTTAAGAGAATATTTTCGAAGATAATACAGATTTAAAAATTGCGGGACGTAGCGTTTGCGGCGGTACCGGCCGGCCGCCATTGCATTTGCACCCGTGCGAAGCCGGGGCGGGTCGCTAGTATAAAAATATAATATTATAGGGACAGACATACAGCGCGGAGATCCTTTTTTTATACTATATAGTGATAACAAAATTGAAAAAACTACGCTGCTTAAGTGCGTCTTAATGACAGGTTACTTTCGCAGGCTCCGCTTAACGGCCACCCATCCAATCAATAACCACGCGTAACGTTGCTTAACCCACAGAACTATTAACTGCAACTACACGATAGCTCATTCGACTAATGAATCAATATGTTCTATAATTATATAAGCAGGATGGGGTTCTGTCACAAAGGTAGATGAGCTTGTCGGTCTGTGATGTGACGCTGAGTCGGCAAATAGGGCGTGAGTCGGCACATGTCGCCTATTTATAGAGGGAAGGGTGCTAGAGGTTGATTTTCATATGGAAATAGGCTTTCGACTATAAAATATATCGATTGTGATGATGACACAATGCTATCTATTTTTACAGTATTTTAGATTTTTTAGATTCCTTTTTAAAATTTGCAAGAAGGAGAATATCTTCCTAAATTTTTTGTATTAAAAGTTGGTAAGGTTGGTAGGTATTAAGGTAAAGTCTGACATACCTATGTATGTTGTATATGCAAAATACATAGCAGAGAAGCATTTGATCCAACCCTTGGCCGCAGTATATAAATAAAAATGTTTTAAAGCGTTTAATTAAAACAACAGTTTACACAGTTGACAGTGGGGATATCTTAAGAGTGCTCGAATGTAACGCAGTGTGCTCGCATCCTGCAACTCGCAACTCGGAACTACGCCGGATAATGCGGGATTCATTTAAATGTTTTAAGCTTGCGGCACACTGGGGATATTTGTTTACTTATACAATTTAATTAAAAAAATATATGGTATTGTGAGCTTAAAAAGGTATATAAAGGTAGATATTACGGCGACATTCATTTATGTGTTATTTTACAGTTGAAAGAGGAAAACTGTACAGTTAAAATAAATTAATAAAATAAGTAGGTATGTAGTTAAGTAAGTGCCTTTACTAACTTAAGTAACTGAATACGCGCTATAGAAACATAAATATTAGTAGTGAAACTTACCTAGAGAGGCATTGATATAATATATTTTTATATTGAGTAGCTGGTCCTTTAAAAATAATTAAAAAGTCAGTACAATAGAGAATTCTTTTCAAGAAATTAAACTTCTCGTGAGCTCAGTGTACCACCACCTTTACCGTCCGGTAGCAACTAGCATACTCTACATACTTTATCAGTCCGAACAATTTACGCTAAAAGCATCGCTGTTTAAACTGTCTTTTCTACTGAATTTAATTCGAACCATGTTCTGCGGAACACGTTTTATTGGATTTACAGAAAGCGAATTTTAAATATCGGTTTTCCATTTAAAATCTATAATATACATAATATTACCTGTATTGAATACGCAGTGGCTCGGAATCTCGTTCGTATTTCAGGATCGGGATGATACATAATAGGTTCGTTGTTTTGCTAATACAAAACGGTTTTGCCAAATGTATATTTCATCGCTACACGTGCATTGGAACGCAAAATGGGATTGGAACTCAAGGAAGTTTCGGTTCACCATTTGTATGATAAATAAACATATTATGTTAAGTATATCTATATATTATGTACATATAAGAAAGTCGTTTACACTCAAGAATAGATGAACAGATATTTATGATCATTGATTTGTAAATACTTTATACTTAAACAACTTTAAATCTGACCTAAAAGTTTCTTAAAGATAAAAACATTTGAAAATGCATGAATACCAAGTTCGTAAATGATTCGAGTACTACCTATTTAGTTCGAAAGTATTTCCTGTTGTTGTTTATATTATCTTCAAAGCGAACTACATACGTGTACAACATCATGCCTCTACAAAGGCGTGTATGAAACTATTCACTACAAAATTCACAATTCCCACGATATTAGGTGCAGTCAAAGCGCTGAGACACAATATAATGCGGACAATTTGCGGAGGTTATTAATCTTGTGAAGCGATGTCTTAGATCTCCGGAATTTTAATCCGGGCGAAAAAATGTAATAATACGAGAGTGAATTTGTTTAACGTATTGGAGATTTTGTTGTTCGGTGTGGGAGTGACACGTTTAAGTGGAGATGAAACGATTATTGTTATTGCTTTGAAAGCGAGTAACCAGGCTAAACTCCATACTTTAGTCTTTTTTTATTAATTCAGGTAGGTACTTATGAGAAAACACATCTCTAAAGTTTAGAGATGTGTTGTGTTTAGAGTCGAAACTTCTAATTCAAACCCAAAACTTAATAATTAATATAAATTTTGACAATTGTTTATGTAAGTATTTTTTTATGAAATAGAAACGATTTGGAAATATCTAGGTACTACCTACAGGGATTTCGTCTCAAAACCATGGATAAACAGATAATAAGAAGGTTCACTTTCTTTCATACTGAATTCGTTAACCATTCACTATATAATATTTAACCATATAAAAAAGTGATTTGTATAGGTACAATATGTGTATGTGGGGGTCGGGTTCTTTCGTTTTTGACGACGGTAGTTTTATTCCCCAATGATATATTTTTCTATCCTTTTGTAAACTAAACAAAAAGTTAATACATTATTCCAAAATCGTCTTCAATCTGTAGGTTTGGTTCAATAAATTTTTCATGAGCAAGAAATGTGAACAGTAAGGATAAGAAAGATTTATTACATAAATGTTTATGAACAATTGCTAGGTACGTAAGTGGTATAGGAAGACCTATACGATAAATCTTAGAATTATTTAGGCACGTAAGTTAAACCCAAGTTTATGTAACATTTAGAGCAGCTACCGTGAAACTTAGCCGTGTCGAACTTCCGCACAACTTAGTACGAGAGCTGGATTTAGTTTGTGTTTAATCAGTTTTTTTAAGAATTCGTCTATGATGAAGCAAGTTAATAGAACTACCACGCAAGTTAGAAACGTAATTAAGTATACTGTAATTATTTAATATGAAAATACAGCCTTACAAATAGAACAGAATATTCAGTATTAGGACATATTTTTTATTAATTTATTAGTACAAATAAGTATTAGTAAAATAATTGAATTACTACTAGAGCATCCGACCAGTTTTTTTTCCAAATGATGAAATATATCTAGTATTTGGAGGAAAGTAAAAAGCAAGCATAAAAATGTGTTATAGATCGAGTATATAGAGATACTGTTCGATAGCGACTATAGATAAGAAAAGTTTTACACACAAAGATCGTGAGCGAGCTCCTGTACTATAGTGTAGGAGGGCATTCCGCATTTGTCTGCCGACCTGCGCTAATGAGGATCGTGCCTGCGATGCCTGTGGTCTGTAGCCTTGCTTCCAAACGACTTAAAATACCTGTTCATTTCATTTGTTATCTCATGTTCAGCATTTTTATAATATTTTAAATGCACTTGATTTATTGCTCGCACGTACTCCTCGTTCTTGCAAAAAATCATGCCGAATTGCATTTGATATTTTGAGCTTTTAGGTATTATTTTTCAAGTTGCAAATGTTTGAGCTTTGAACTTAAACAAGCGATGTGTCATTTAAATCGGTTCAGTGAGTTAGCTCTAAATGTGATAATAGCAGCAGTAGCAAATATGTACTTTTACTTAACTTTTACCTCATTATAGTATTTTTGTTGCAAGTATTCGTCATTGTAACTATATAGAAGGTAATCTGTGGTATCAGTATGTCGGTATTTCTCTATTTAATTCTTCAATAAAACAATCGTCTTTAATCGTCATTAATGCATCTTTAAATCAAAATATATACCTACCACTGAATCAGAAAATTGTAATATAGAGCAATAATTGGCAGCAGATTTATTTATCCTTGTCTATACAGTTACGGTTCAAATATCTGTGTATTGATTTGAAATATTTGCATTTTCCCTTTTCGTATTTCGCACTTCAATGTTCTCATTCTTTGTACAAAGTAAACTTCCTGTATTTTTAATATCAACAAGAAAATTACCCAATATATGTGTTCTTGCAAAAGATCTTTAGGTAGGCACGTAACGAAAAACTATTTGAAATTTTGATAAGATTGAGAAATACTTACAGTTTCTTGCCGTCTCTTCTCTAGACTTGACTCGGTGGTAAAACAAATCAGTTTAAAAGCGCATCTATAAGAAGCCTACTTAATCAATTTAAGTTTAAAAAGAAAATAAATGAAATATCTTTAAATGTCAATAAGATTATGTAGATGATGGCTACATTCGCGGAAGGGTTCGTCAGATTAGCGACGGCTTAACCGGAGCCTCCGTAATGCTTTGCGGCTTGTCGGCTTAAAGTATCGCGGAGAGATTTAAAATAAATAAACGGCTATATCAAAAAGCTTTCACTGCATTGATTTAAAACTATATCGGACTTTTTGAACAAAACTATGCAGTGCAAATCTGGATTATAGATTGGTTGACAGGTTGTATAAATCCGATCAACAGTTTTTGCGTGGTTGAATAAAAATTTATATAGAAAACATGGAGTTTTAATTCTATCGAAAAAATTAAATCCATAGTTAAACAAAATTCATTCAATTAGATTAACCTATAATACAGTCAGTAGTATAGGCTACAATATATTCAAGTGAATTAACTAAGCTTCAAATATATGAATGGAAATAATATACAAACAGGTGAAGCTAATAAAAGAGCGTTAAAAATGCGGGGAAAGTCGCGGTATGTGCGCAGTGAAATACAATATAGTAGACATCACAATCGCATTAGAGGTCGAAGGGTTAATCTTGTTACCGCCTGGGAGGTACTGGTATACTTTCTGGTCATGTCCGGTTTCTATTACCTACCTCACTGTACATATTAAACAATTATTTGTATGTATACTTGCTAATAAGGGGCTTATCGGACTGCTGATCCGAATAAAACTATTTGCTAGAATGCGTATGTTTTAGTATTTAATTAAAATAAAAAATACAATTAAATACATGTACATTGTACATCATATAGAAATTGAAACAAGGATATATTATAATAATTTACTGAGACATTAATAAAATATTCAATATAAATTTATTGGGAATATAATATTAGGAAAGTATATGAAACAGTATTGAAGTACATCTGCCTTATACTCCTGAATGACGTGACATTAAAAATTCTAATTTTTTGTTCCATGTTCCACAAACCTTTAGTAACCTAATTTGCAAGAAAACCCAATGTAGAAGCTCCCTTTAATTTTCTATTTAATGCATAAGTAAGTAAACTTACGTAGAAAGCGAAGTACTTAACATTAAACTCTGTTTAAAGTAAACGACTATTAATTTGCATAATTCCATCGGGTTCTGTTCCGCGAGTCGCAGTCTTGGAAACTTTTGCGAATAAAACTAGAAACTATTTCTCTTTAAGACGATTTCGTTGCTTTCATTACTGCCAATAAATTTGTCTCAAAGCTTTTTAATTTAATTAGATTGCTTTTAGTATTAATGATAAATATACTGGTAACTAGATAGGTACTTTAAAAATAACTCATCATTTCTTTATTTATATTGAAGATGAAGATTCTCGATTTCTCAGAAAAGCTTTCCAATCAGTAAGAAATTATGTTTTTCCATTTTCTATTTCACACCATTATGAAATTCTGAGAACATAACGAGCTCTCCTAAGTGTTATTTTATATGAATGTTTTTATTATAATAACAAGTACGCTTATTTTTTCTCTCAGAATTATTATATTGAATATAGATATCAGTCTGTAGACAAGTAGGTACCTACGCAGTTATAAGTTAATTTACCTACATCTCATATAATCGATCTTCTATTTGATATGTTTTTAAACCTTATTACATCATTTATAAATTTATAATTATTTCATGAATATATAAAATATGTATACTTACATAAACCTTTAACAAATTTTAGAATTATTATACAGTATTAAATGTAACTTGCTACTAGATAATGGCCCGCGGATTCGCTGGCTTGTATGTAATTCAATTTATCACACAACAAAATTCATGAATAATATTTTATGACATTAGTTATGTCAGCGTGTACTTGTAAGAAAATGCATGTTCTTCATTGACAGGGTTTTGTATGTTATATCTATACATGCCACATATGTATGTTTGTGTGTAGCTGCGTCACCTGCGACTGTATCTAATCAACAGAAGCTATAATTGAAAATAGTATTGCATGAGATTATTGTTATTGACGAAGGCTTTAATAAAATTAAATTAAAAAAATTAAAATACTAAAGTCATATCTTTAATATACTAAAGTCATGCAATTGATATAGTAACCTATCCTCGTAACGCCCAGGCTATTTTTACCAAACATTGGCTTGCAGCCCAAGTACCTTTTAAAAGGTTCACATGGTGCGGACCCGGAGGTGATGAAATCTAAGAAAAGTGCCTTATTATTTCCGTATGAGCGTGGGATTTTTTCTGCATGTAAATGTATGTCAGTGGAAGGTTTTGAGACACTAAATAACCCCAAATTCGTTATCCTTTATTTAGGCATATGGGCTTTAATGTATTACAAAACCCGATTTCGCAAAATTCGTATTTTTTAAATTATTGATTAGCGGTAGACAATACAGGGTTTATTTTATATTACAAAAAACAATGAACATAAATATTAAGATTAATAAATTTTAATGACCAAAAAGATATCTCACACTAACAATCTGAGAAAAAAATATCAATTTTTGAACAATATGATCATTATTTTCTGTACTTATTATTTTTAAAGGCTAGTTTATCACGTGTTTTAGGATTTCTATCAGAAGAAATCCACTTCCAACAGATGACAGAAGCAAAAATTAACAAGTTTCTAAATTGGACCCAAAAACACTATACATATAATAGCAACCCATATACCTTTTAAAATCAGAATGATAGTAGGTAAATTGATATATTTCAATAGAAATTTTAAATAATTTTGCAAATAAGAGTTGGTTTTTAATAAAAAAATATTATTTTCAGATTCTTCAGAACTGGAAGAGCTTTCTTGGTTTTGGTTTATGTTGAAATCCTCATCTCCAAATAGTTCATACTTTTCTATATCTGACTGATTTAATACTTCTAAAGCTTCTTCGATTTGCTCATCTCTCATTGGGTTACCTGAAAAGGATAGGTACTAAAATATTCTGTAACGGACTAAATAATTTACTTTATATTATGAAGGAGAAAACGGTCTAAATCATAAGTTGCAAAGGCAAATCAAATTGATTAGTGGTTTATTCCCTTATACCTTTTAAAATCCAATAATATGTTAATACTCTTATACCTTCTAAAAGGTATCCAGATTTTACGAGGTTATTTTACACGCATATTCTTTATTTTCGCGTAAATCTAAATGTAATTATAATATTGACATATTTGTCAACAAGCAGAGTAAGATACTCTCAGTTAAAAACCTAAGATTGCATCAATAATCATGGATTGAACCTTACCACGTCCTCTAGTCAGTCAAGATGGCCAGACTTTTCGCCGGAAATTACATATATTTTATTTTTCTATTGGCACTATTGCTTAACCATAGACAAAAACATACTTTCCAGTAGCCGGATAAAAAACAGTAATTAGATTTGGCGCGTAATTTAAAATGTTACGGCGTTTTCAAATCAGATACTGTCAGATACCTTTAAAAAGGTACCGTGGGCGTTTATGTCATGAAGTTGGATAACATCTTGGGCCCGTACCACTATCGAGCTGCATGCCTTTTAATAGGTATCTGGGCGTTACGAGGCTATACTTGCCTTTGTCCGTGGCGACGGTCGCTTGGTTACGGGGTAGAGCTTAAATAAAACACATGATATTGCAGTTTTTCAAATTCCAATAACGAGACCTATTATATTTTATTGTAGCTACTGAAAATACATCCCTTAATCCTCTCAAACACAATACATACATAATAGTTTATCTTTAAACTGCCTTCCGAGCCGGACTTCTCAATAATTTCTATGTAAAAGTGCTTCTAATAAGTTTGATATTTATCTAAGTTTTCCGCCCGCGGCTTCGCCCGCGTTTTCAAAGAAAAACCCGCATAGCTCCCGTTTCTGTGGGATTCCGGGGATTAAAAGTAGCCTATGTCCTATTCTGGGTCTTCAGCTACCTAAATACCAAATTTCATTGTAATCGGTACAGTAAATGCGTGAAAAAGTAACAAACATCCATCCATCCATCCTCACAAACTTTGGCATTTATAATATTAGTAGGATATGTTGATAATTTGTCTCCACATGTTGTTATAGTAGTCTACTTTATAAATAAATGAGTTTGTAATATGTAAATAATGTATTTGTTTTTTGTTATAGATATAAGCGCGCGGGTGGGGTCGCGGCGGCGCTCGTCGCAGGGCTCGCCCGCCGCGCTGTTGGCCAACTTCGACACCAGCGTTCTGCAGGTTTGTATGAACATACTAAAACAATTATAAGTAAACAGAAAAATGTTTTAATGATAGCACATAATCAACTAAACAGTGAAATATGTTTATTCTAGTTAGTTTTAGATATCATAAAAAAGAAGATGGGCTATACAAATATATTTTTATGTTTTATCACATAGAGTAGTGTGTATGTTATTTGTAAAAGAAAAACGCGTTTTTCAAAATACAATATTGTACAATTTATACATTATGCGTTTATCTGGACTTTGTTGTTATTGCTTATATTTTTAGTGATAGATTTTCATTCACATTTGTTAACCCTTAATTTGGCAAAGAATAAAATGTAATAAAATCAATTTTATTTTTATAAAAATTTATTGTAGACATATATAGGTGTTACAAAAAAATAGTGAAAAAAATATAGGAACTTCAGATTTCCTGAAAAACAGTGTATGTCACAGCATACATTGCCAAGTGCCGATATTCATTGTTGATACCGTTTTAGAGTTACAAATCGGCTATGGGATCGTATTTGTTCCGCAAACTCCAGTAATCGGTGTACGATGGCATACTAACAACACCCATTATAATATGAATTGCTAAAAAATCTCGCAATTCATCTTCGGTCAAGCCAAGAGAGCGCCCAGTTTTGAATTCTGCGTATGAGTTTGTTTGCTCTACAATGTCTACTAAAACGTCAGGGGAAAAGAATCTATAGAAATAACCGAGTGAAGTTTCGTTTAATATGTCGGTGTGATCTGAGTCTTCTTCTACAGTTGCCTTGTGTCGAAAAACCGTTTTTTTTCCACTGATAGTTCAGAGTGAACTTGGTGATTCGTCTAGGTCGTCTAACAGCAGAAACAGTGGGCCGTTGCGATCTGGTATTTCTGGGACGCGACTTGGAAGAAGCCCTTATGCGAGCTGCAACTAAGCTAGTTATGGAGCCACTTGCTGTTGGTTCAGGCGGTGCGGGGGGTTCAGGAAGTGCAGGGGTTGCTGGGAGTGACGGAATGTCACTCAGGATTGGAACTTTTTTACAATTTGGTTCTAGGGACGGGCTTGAATACACGCTTCGAAGAATTGGTGTGAGTCGAACATTCTGGTCGGGGGGGTCTTCATCATCATCTCAAAAATTGAGCCTTTCCATTGAGCTATCTATAGAAGGTGCAGAAGAAGATGTCACGGAAAGCGGGGTGCGCACACGTAATTCATCGCTACCGTCAGAGGGTGCATGCTCAGCAGGCACAAGTGCTAAAATTCTACCACCACGAGTTAGAAATTTTTGCTGCCGACAAAGAAAATAAAGCGTGCTATAAAACCAAGTAAATAAAAAAAGCATCCTCAAATTGGCAATGTATGCCGTGACATACAAACAAAATGGCGGGTGTTTCGTTACAAACTTGGCAGTGTATGTCACGTCATACATCATGTTAGAGATCAAAATAGAACCATTCAATGTAATAGAAACATCACAATTATTATCACACTTATTCCATTACACAATAAAGCATACATTTTAGTCATTACACCTGTCCTAAACTAAGTAATATTCGTAATAATAGAATAAATACCTTGGACAACGCAGTTGACGTCCGCCGGGTAGCTATTTTTTTCAAGTTATGTCAAAATAAATGTTGCTACATGTGTGTTTATTTTTTCCACCCAATAACAGTTAGTGTTGCAACATAAGAATGTTAATTTTCCACACGGAAGATGTAATTATTTTAACAATTTTTTTTTTTCAAGTTCATGTATGACGGTACATACAGTGCCAAATTAAGGGTTAACAAGTAAAAAAACAAAACACTACGCAAACTAAGCAAGCACAATACCACAATACTGTCATTCAATAATAAAATTAACTTGAAGAGCGCTTTATTATGTAGCAATGCTTTTAGAAAAAAAAACAGCAAAGAATGTCCTACTTTGTGGGATATAAATGAATTGATTTACAAAATTGTGGATTGTGTATTCAAAAGATAAGACGCGACGAAACGGTGCAAGTGTTACAATTCAATTGAGCGCTTCGTTTGGCGAGCCTTCGTGGTCGGCAAGGGTGGAGATACACCGGGCTGAAAGAAAAAAATAATATGGTAAAATAGTGGAAATCATGTAAATTGCAGTACAAAGTCATAATTTATTGAAGAAACGTTGATATAAGTCTCGCTAGTTATAAACAGTAGAATTGAAATATTTTATTTTGAACAGGTTCTTGAGTTGCATTGATAAATTTATCGTAAATGTGAAATTCGTCCGCATAAGTCTGCTTACAATAATGTACGAAAATTTCCATCAAAGTTAATATCTGATAGACACCAGGGACATTATCAGGTAGTCGTGAAACTCGCCATTAATCTTGTAATATCTAAAATTACAAATATTGTATCAAAAATAAAACAATATTTATAAAAAAATGCTCATTGTGCCACCAGCACACCACGCACCGAACAAAGGCCCAACAAAATTAATTCAATAAGCCCAAACCTGTCTTTATTCAATTCCTTAGTCTCAGATTTATTCAGTAAATGCTGGACCCGATTTAAACCCTATTTAAATTCAAGAGGGCTCTTGTATGAGTGCTATTTTATTGATTTTAAATTTAGTACTTAGAAATACGATGGTAGAGATTTAAGTACGATAACCAGACTTGTATAATAGGTAAACTGAATGTTTGAAAATTAACCTTTTGTGTAAGTTTTATAGGAGTTACAAAATTATAGTATACTTGATTGGATTTTTAAACGGACATCGTCGTAAAATCTAATTATTAATTTAAAACATATCTGTTACGAAATAGGTTCGGCCATTATAAAAAGTATACTTACATATAATAAATATAAAATAAACGAAAGTAATAAATAGAGTCTATTTCTATCATACACATGAATCCTACCGAAATCCATAAAAAAAACTAAAAAAATAATAATTTCCGCAAACAAACCCAGGTCGCAAGCATATTCAAAGCAATGATATTACAGTAACAAAGATCTGAACAAAGACGCAACGTTATCAATATATTTTTAATCTAAACCATGAAACCTTCGAAACGGCGTAACCTTCTTCACCCTTGAAATGGCCGCCCGAAACCATTCAGCCTGCTCATATACTTGACGTGGAAACATACGGGCGGAAAGTGGGTGCGAAAACGCGGTGGTAAATTGTGGCGGTTTATTTTAAATCGGCTAACATGACTTAAGCTGTTTTTTGTGTGGTATTTGCTATGATTTACACATTCAATTTAAAAATGAATAATAATTAAAAATTGTCATTCAGTGACAATGTAATTTTTCTGTTTTAATTTAGTCACGTTATTACAACCACAGCTGTAATAACGTAGTTCAATCATTACGTGCTCAGAATAGTTTAAATTATACATTGTATTTAAACAATTGTTTATCCAAAAATACATGTACCTTATTAACATTTTTCACATTTTGTTTATCTTCTCAATACTAAAATCTCTTATCCTTTTCCATTACTAGCTTCGTTTACAGAACGTACCCACGTCTCAAGCCTTCCAAACAAGTGTGTTAAACCCGACATAAATCTGCAGAGAATGTCACAATGCGGGGTTAGGTGATGTGTTCCAATGGATATTGTTTCGGCATATATTGTTACGGGAAGGTTTCGGTCAGCAAAGGGTTTATGTTGATCGAACTGTAGCGGACCGTTCTCAACCGTCGGGATTGGGTGTTATTTACTTTCATGGCTTTTGTTTTTGTGTTCTAGTTATATTTGTGAATCTGTTGAATTCAAAGGTTTTAGTAAAGTATTCATTGCGAGAAGAATAGTGTGGTTTATTATTTGTAAATTGAATAAACTGTATGATGTAGATGCTTACATAAACTAATGTTTTAAACGTTTTCCATACCCGAACAAACAAAAATTAAATTAGGTTCGAATTTGCATAAGAAGCGCTCTTTACATGTTAATAATTTAAATGGATGTTGCAAACAGTTATGCTAAGCTAAGTTTTAATTTTACCATGCAATTATATGAAATGTTGGTTTTCTTATGAAGTCTTAACAGTAGGAAATAACAACTAAACATCACAGTTATATAAGTTACCATTTATGTGATTTGAAATGAGGAATTACATTATTTTATGTAGTACTAATAATAAAGTCACCTTCTTTGTTGAAGAATAAAATGTGAGATAGATGGAGCTAAACACTGAACCTCGTTACCTAACCAATTTATTACACACGCAATCCCACAACCGTAGCGTTCCCCGCAACATCTCGTAACTGTATATCAGCAAACCAAAAACTTGTTGTATAAATCAGTATCGGGATCCGTCCGATCGATCTGTGTGGCCGATACAGAATATTGTTCCGGCCCATATTGCGGCCGAAACTGCGGGACTCAAGGAGACCAACTGTGGACGATTTCGATCTTTTTGATTAAGATATTTGCGAGTTTCGTGATTAGATTGGGACTATATTGCTTTGTTTAGACTATATTTCATTGTTTTGAAGAATGAAATGAGATTTTAGAAGGATTTTGTGTAAACAAATGGGAGACCTATTAAAGCAGTGTAACCGGTTTCAGGTCGTAAAACTAAATAAGATTTCGGCCGGGTTTAAAAATATTAAATCTTCTTGGCTTTCTCCTTTAAATATGTAAACTTCGGCTCAGACTATACTTAAATTCAATTAAAATAATTATTCCAGTCCTTTTAGTATGCTTATGCAATGAAGCTTAAAATGTAAGCATACGCGCGAATTATAAAATATTTATTATGTTCGTGGAATATGCGTTTTCCCTGCTTCGTTCTATTCTAAATTAGAGAACATAATTATATAACTAAACATGTAACCAATTATTCATAATCTACATTAATAGTGTACACTGTAGGTACAGTGATGATTTGAACAAACTTTTAAACATTTCTAGATTTTCTTCTTCAGTAAATCCTTTCTCTATTGGTACTTAATAGGATTATCTATTGAAATATGACTTAATACATAATATATTTACGTACAGATCCGTGACTGGGTGTCCGTGGAAGTGGACATGTTGCGGGCGCAGCCGGTCGCCGTGGGCGACGTGGACGACATCCTGCAGCAGCTCGACAAACAGAAGGTTTGACCATTTATATGTATACTTGTATAGGTACTAGTCGTTTTCCGCGGCTTCACCTGCTTAATCAGAAGAATTGATGTTTTAGCGAGGTAAAATTTCTACACTAACAAAAATCATAAGATATAAAATGTCAGAAGAAACCAGACTTTTACTGCGGTAAAATGAAACTTATGTATACAGGCACAAAAACCATATCATAAAATCGAGATGCGACCTGCAAGAAAGACAAACAACCAAACACACAAGAAGTTAGTTATAACTATCTATAACAATAAACAAAATTCGTATAATTGAAAATGTCAACTAATCGAAATGAGCTTAAAATATATTTTAAATGGAATAAAGAAAATTATTTTCCTAAGTGTAATCTTTTACGCTGGCTAGCTTTCCGCCCGCGGCTTCGCTCGAGTGCACTTCACATTATCACGCGACAGCCATTCCCCATAAAAAATTGCATCTCATATTTTATCCTTTCACCCGCACTTTTTAACCGACTTCATAAAAGGATGTTTTCAATTCGTCGGAATCTTTTTTAAAAAGTAGCTGATGTTTTTTTTCATATTTATGTATGATAATTCATAGAATCCGTCAAACAGTTCAGGCGAAAATCCATTACAAACAGACAGAGAAATTTTAGCCTACACAGTAAAAAATACGCATCGAAAAATATCGCAAAAAGCCAAGTGATATCGGAAAAAATTGGCAGTTCTATTAAAAGTAACGCAAAATAATACATTACCGCCGACGACCGTAATACAAATCTTATTATTTGCGAGGGATCTCCATCGATCCTTATGAGACAGACGTGACTCGAATGGAAATTAGTGGGGTTCCGTACCACGATATGGCAATTCACACGGCTACTGTACAGGTACGCTGCATTTTAACAATTTAAAGTCAACATTAAACTTAACTTAAACTCAATCACAACAATTAAATCTGCAATTGAAACTAAAACCGAAACAGAAATCGATATTCACACTCACACTCAACCTTATATGTCTTTTTTTTTTCTTATATTGTATGAAAAAAAAATTAGGACAAGGATTTCTTTATTATGTATATACTTAAGTTAATAAAATCCCTGTCTTTATCCTAAAGATGAACAAAAACATTTTATTTCTTCGTAATAATAAAAAACGTTCACACTTTCCATATAACAATATTATTCTTGTAAATTTTCCCTGTCTTCATCGACTTTTTGTAACAAAAGCTTTTCCGGTTCGAGTTTATCTATTTATAGCTTTTTCATCAGCATTGGGAATTTTGAATCCATTTTCTATGTTATATTGTATTTATTATTATTTAAATTTAATATCCGTTGACGTAATCTGTGTGAAGTGCCCTTACCGCAGGAAGATCACAAACAAAAAGAGCACTTTATAACAAATTTCGAGAACTTTCCATTTCTAAATATAAATGTTATTGTCAAAAACACCGGTTTTGTAATGAATTTAGTGCGGTTAACCGATGTTAGTTATATTTACATTTCTATATTTTACTCACGATTGATGTGCGTTTATTTAATTTTGAAGCTTATAAACAAGAACAGACTACATAAAGGTTTTGTAAAAAATGTTTTTTTATTTATTTATGTTGCTCATTAATTAAATAAGAGGCTATATATAACAACAGGTTTATGCAGTATCTTTTTAATGGCGTTTACTTAAGATTTCCAATCTTAAATCAAGTATTTCTATAGCTTTTGTGTCTGTATTAGGGAAAAGTTCATCCAAATTCGTCCAGTATTATTTGAGACGATTCGATTCGAAAAGCTTTTGTATTTAAAAAAATAAATCCAATAAAAACTGCTGTGGGCTGTAGGGATTATATTCATAAAGTCTCTTTAACCAGTGTTTCTTGTTGCAACTGCAGTCATAAAACTGAGCCCAATAATAGATTCTCTCGATTTATATACCAAGATGGGCTTTACTGCGCATGCGTGAAGAATAGCGAAGTGTTACAGTTTTATCGATACTCGTGATAAAAATGTTTATGGCAAAAACATCGATATTATCACTTCTTCATTTATTATATTAAATGATGCATAATTAATAATTCATTACTTTTCCTCATTGAATTTATTATAAAAAAATATGAGTACTTATATAGGTATACTTTTAAAGTGAAACTTCTTTAGACGCTTTGTGAGTAAAATTTCAAGGTCGCGTCATGGCAATACTGTTACGTCGTGGAATAAGGCGATGATTTTAAAATCTTTAAATCTTGCCAAAGAAGTTTCACTTCTGACACGTGTGCTCGGCACACACGCTATTTTTTATATTATTTGATATAACTGTGTGTGCGTTCGGCTGTCTCTGATAAATACATGTTTCTTCCTTTCTTGCTGATTGATAAAAGCCATCATTTATGTAACTCCGGATGTTTCACTTATATACATAGTGTGTCTGTGTATGAAAATACAGCATAATCATTATGATTTACCTTAAATTTGTTTTCACGTTAAATAATTTTTTTTTTACTTGAATTCACTACATTTTCAAAATCTTAGCTATTTTTACTTCAAGGAATTTTAGCAGGGTTGCCATTCTCATTATTATTTTTTTTTTTAATAAAATTGTGAATTTTATCGACAAATTTTTCATCGATACCTACACATCACTATACCCCCACCACTTCCACGCATGCGCAATGCAGCTCACAGAAAGCCGGGCGGTTGCTAGGCAACCTGTAACATGACACACGCTTGTAGTACTCAATCTTGATTGTGTTGTAAATTTTTCAGTCCGCTCACGGCCACGGTTAAGGGTGGACGTGGGAAATGATTTGCGGATGTATTTTACAGGAGCATCGACTTTTACAACTCGTTTTATTAACTTGGCATAATATTTATATATATTTCAAGTTAGAATGATGCCCGATAAAAATATCTAACGTTGAATTTTAGATACTTGTAAACTTCTATAATTGTATGGACAATAATTAGTAAGAAGAAGCTACGTATTTGTACATCTTTATCTTTTAAAACTATTACAGGACAATCATTTTGTGTTCAATATAGATATCGAATAGATAGAGATTTTCTATATTAGTTACTTTCTACCCTTTTACTCCGAGAGTAAAGGGGCGGTCTAACTCTAACATAGGAATATTAGAATTCCACGTCGATATAATAATTTGTTGTATATCTCCATATATGAATATAGTATTTCGAAACGAATGTATTTCTGACAAAAAGGATTTTCAAAGAGTGCTTCGCGTGTAATTTGCCGGAAATGCAGTTTGGAGTGAACGGGAAATTGTCGTCTATATGCATTATGCACGTTAGTTGAAATATAATTGAACAAGCGGTTAACCGTGACTTCGCTTGGAAATACCGATTTTCCAAACGGTTCTTTAATTTTCATCTTATTTAAGGAGAAACTAATTTTAAAAGAGCAACTACAGAGTTTCTTGCCGGGTCTTCTCCATGGACTGATTTCCGAATCGGTGGTAAACGGAAAACTATGTTATGACGACTCAAAAGTGCTTCTAGAAGAAGTCTAATGAAATTGTGCCTACCAATATATTGTACCTATACCTATGTCAGCAATATTTGTGTAACCATATTAGGATTCGAAACCGATCTGCGAATCTTAATATGATATACAGCAGCCAGTCGCTAACCAACCAACAAAATGTAATCACGTCTCAAAATAATCAATGTAATATCATGTATACATAAAAATATATATATTCTTCTAATTGCCTTTTCATTCAACAACAACCTACAACGAAAGAGGCAAATTGGTGACCCCGACGTGATACTACCGCGACCGACGTGATCCTGGCCGACGTGATACTACCGCGACCAACGTGATTGATTTTTCAAGAAGCTATAAAGATTTTCCAAAATGAACAGTGAAAATAGAAAGCCGTCAGCCAGCACAGCATCCGAGAGAACAGCTACAGCATCAGAATTTTGGTGCGAACAAGCCCATATACGCAGTCTACAAGCGCAAGTAGCTCAGTTATCAAGACAAATAATGGAATTGCAGAATATGGAAACAACTCGTCACAAAAAACGAAATTATAATATTCATAATCGCTATCGTCCAATATCCCGTGGCTGTAATACGATACGACGTGTGTCGCGAAGCGCCGGCGATCTTTGTTACTATCACGCAAAATTTCGCCATAGAGCTAAGAAATGTACAGGGCCGTGCGCATGGAACAAACAGAAAATCCAGAACCAGGAAAACTAAATAAGGTGCAGTCAGCGGCGGATGTCTGCACCCTCTCACCATCCCACCGCCTCTGCGTGACTGACTTAAACAGTGGTCTACGTTTTTTGGTGGACACGGGAGCCAACGTTTCAGTTTTGCCTGCTGTGAAAAGACCATATAAAAATAGTGATAGTGATAGTTACAAACTTTATGCTGCAAATGGTAGTGAAATAAGGACTTATGGGACTAAACGCTTAGAATTAAATTTAAAATTAAGAAGACCACACGTGTGGAACTTTATATTAGCCGATGTGAAACAGCCGATTCTTGGTGCCGATTTTTTGAATCATCATAAACTATTAGTGGATGTGAACGGTCGACGACTTATCGATTCTGTGACAAGTCTAAACGTTATTGGGTCTATGGTAAAGTGCAATCAAGACACAATCAAAACAATACAGAGCACTAACCCGTACTACGATTTACTGCCAGCTTATCCTGATATAACGAAACCTATGTGCTATAAAGACATCCCAAAACACAATGTTATGCACCACATCGAGACGACGGGACCACCGGTATTCGCACGCGCTCGCCCCCTTCCCGCTGAAAAGTATCTTAAAGTCAAGAAAGAGTTCGAATACATGCAACAAATTGGTATATTTCGTCCTTCGAAGAGCTGTTGGGCCAGCCCGCTGCACGTTGTTGCCAAGAAGAACGGTGAAATACGACCCTGCGGCGATTATCGCAACCTAAACGCTATTACCACAGTATTACAATATTATTTCCTACAGTAAGGAATCGCCTTTGATGTCGCGCGATGCCGCCGCCAGCGTAGGTACTTACGCTGCCACACGAAAATACGCTAGGGTTGCAACAAATGGGAAATAAAACAATTGTGATTATTAATATTATGATGAAATCATTTATTCATATTTCATATGTACATTCAAAATAATTGCGATTATTAAATCTGATGTAATTATTTATTCATAAATATATAATTACAGATATTGCACTGCTAAATATTATTTACGTGGACACTTTATTTTTGGATGTTCTTAATTGTATATTATAACATTTAACTAAGTAATGCATTCGCATTGGGATGTACAATCTGATTAGGAAATAATGAGGACAACATATACATAGCTTTGATTTTAATTCAACAGATACAATTAATACAATCTTTCTGAAATATTGTTTCCTTCTGGGATTTCAATGTAGATTTACATCCGTAAACGGAACAGTTTGTGCGCGCCATAATAGAATATGTAAGTACCTATGTATAATAAAATTATTACACAAAAAATACGACTGCGTCGTCCTTTCGCGCTAGGTAAGGCAAACTAAGCGTGTTTGCCTTACGCGGCCCGCGTCGCCCGACCCCCGCCAGTTCCCCTCCGTTTCTCTGCACAAGTACATTCGTCGCACTACTGTAGGAAATATGGTAATACTGTGCTATTACTAAGCCAGATAGATACCCGATTCCACGTATTCACGATTTTACATACTTATTGGCTGGCAAGAAGATATTTTCGCGAATTGATTTACATCGTGCATACCATTTTATCCCCACCGCTCCAGAAGACATTGAAAAAACTGCAATAATCACTCCATTTGGCCTGTTTGAATTTCCGCGAATGACCTTCGGCTTAAGAAACGCAGCTCAAACTTTTCAACGGTTTATGAACCACGTCGTTTTTGAAGGTTTGGACTTTATATTCAATTACGTCGACGACAGCATTATTTTTTCAAACTCCGAATCGGAACATCGAGCGCACTTAGAAACCGTTTTCAAACGTCTTAATCAATACGGCGTTACTATCAACTTAGCAAAGTGCGATTTTGGAAAACCGGAAGTCGATTTTTTGGGATACCGCGTATATCTAAGGACGGTATACTACCCTTGAGTGAGCGTGTAAAGGCTATTACAGACTATCCTAAGCCGAAAACAGTATGGGAATTGCGTCGCTTCATGGGAATGATTAACTTTTACAGAAGTCATTTACCTAATGCCGCTTCATACCACGCAATTTTGAATGAATATTTACACAACACAAAACGCAACGATAAAACTCCAATCGTATGGAGCAAAGTAGCCGAAGATGCGTTCCAATTATGCAAAAATAATTTAAAAGAGGCCGTGTTGCTATCACATCCTGTTTCCGGTGCACCCTTAGCTATCATGAGTGATGCGTCGAATACTTGCGCAGGCGCTGTCCTTCAACAAAAAATCGGTAATATATGGAAGCCGCTATCTTTCTTCTCGTGCAAATTCAGCGAAGCTCAGCAACGTTACAGTGCCTACGACCGGGAGTTTCTATCTATCTACATGGCAGTAAAACATTTTCGGCACATAATTGAATGTCAAGAAGTGACCGTATTTACTGATCACAAGCCGCTCGTGTACGCCCTACATAAAAAAGCTACGAGTGCCAGTGATACACCTAGACGCCTACGACACCTTGATTTCATAAGCCAGTTTTGTAAATCTATAGAATACATTCAAGGCTCGCAAAATATCGTGGCGGATTCTTTATCACGTGTCGAACAGATAGATATGCCTTCGCCAATCGACTACAACGAATTATCTAAGGCTCAACAAAACGACGAAGAATTAAAACATTTACTACAGTCCAAAAATTTAAATTTCAAGGCCTTCATATATCCAAATTGCAGCGAACCGATATATTGTGAGATATCAAAACAGTGCGCACGCCCCTACCTACCGCAGAGCTATCGTGTTACAGCCTTTAATGCAATTCACGGTATTAGTCACAGCGGTACACGTGCCACTAGAAAAATGATAACAAATCGCTATTTTTGGAAGTCTATGAACTCAGACATCAACGAGTGGACTAGAGCCTGCATTCATTGTCAAAAAGCGAAAATTCAGCGTCATACAGTATCACCACTCAGCACATTTCCATCGACAAGTCGTTTTGAACATCTTCACATGGATATAGTCGGTCCATTAACGTACTGTCAAGGCTATCGATATATATTAACAATGATAGACAGAACAACAGGGTGGCCCGAAGTTAAATGTCTAAAGGACATAACCGCCGAAAGTGTCGCTAGCGCATTATACACGCAGTGGATTACAAGATTCGGATGTCCAGCAAAATAACAACTGATCAAGGCCGTCAATTTGAATCACATCTTTTCTGCAATTTATCAAAATTACTTGGCATATCAAAAATTCGTACTTCCGCATACCACCCACAAGCCAACGGTATGATTGAAAGGTAGCACAGAACGCTCAAAACAGCATTGATGTCACGTGGAAATACCGAAAATTGGGTAAACGAATTACCTACAGTTTTATTAGGCCTCAGAGCCATTCTACGCGACGATACAGGCATTTCTGCTGCGGAAATGGTTTATGGTACTACTCTCAAATTACCGGGAGATTTTTTTGAGCCGTCAAAGCAAAAATCTCCAGATAACGAGACATTACTGCAAGATCTGCGTACACGCATTCGCAACTTTGCCGCTGTTCCGAGGCGACCGCACAGACAAGATAAGATATTTGTACACCCCGCCTTATCATCATGTACACATGTATTTGTACGTTGCGACCATGTCACAAAACCATTGACTACCCCTTATACAGGACCTCATCAAGTTATAGAACGACAAGAGAAATGTTTCAAAATTAAGATCGGAGACAATAATATTAAAACCATTTCGATAGACAGATTGAAACCCGCATTTCTTATTAACAACGACACAGTAATACAAGACACCTCGCCTAATAAGTCAATGGATTCAAAAACAAATATTGAGGTGCATAGTGACAGCAACAATAACAATTATCATCAGTTCCGAACACGATACGGACGAATTATTAAACCTACTGTGCGGTTCATGTTTTAGCTTATAATTTTTGTATCAATATGTACAGGTAAATTAGCTTGGAGAAATTTTTGCATATGTAGTGGTGTGTATATTACTCAGATCTTAGAGCGCGTTTCCACTATATCGTTCTGGCCTATACAAAAATGTTTCGATATCCTAACATTACTATTTAATTTTATACTTATTCCTAGCAACACTTTTGTTTTCAATAAAAACAACTTTTAATTTGAAAGAAAATGGTTTTGACTTTATAAAAAAAATATATCATTCAATTTCACGTCCTTGAGCAAACGACAAGGCGACTACCGTGAAACAATAAAATATCGTGTCCATTATAATTTGTTTCATAATTAATATTTGACCATAATAATTACGAAACAAAACAAATAAATAAATCGTCACTTGATAGTGGAAAGTGGAAACACGCACAAAACCAGAATAAACCAGTTTACGCTGTCCGCAGGTGCCAAATGCAGTTGTTTGGTACCGTTAGAACACACATTTCATTCAAAAATTATAATTATTATGTACGTAGTTTAATTGATAAAGGAGAATGACCACGGGTGGTATCGGTAAAAAAAGGAGAATGACCACGGGTGGTATCGGTAAAATTTGAGTTGTGCCACGTATTCGTGATATTGTTAATTCCTATTTGTATTTATAATGATCATATGTATCACTATTAAGTCGTAATTATACCAAATAAATAGAAATAAAAGTAAAAGTTTTTGTTTTGACACATATATCTATCTCTCTTGCAAGCGTCCTGCGTCATATGTCATAGTTTCTATTTGAAATGAATCTTGAATGAATGTGTTCGACGCTAAGGTTCGACGCAATGTTCGACGTAATTTATTTTGAAATAGGTAATGTTTATTACGATTTACTTTTCACATTTGTCTTGTAAATTAAAATATTACCTATACGTAATAAATGTAAAACTTAACGTTCATCGTTAGTTTAAACTCGATAAAGTATTTTTTTGAAGTGTTGAATAAAACTATTGTTTTATTTTTATTGTCGCGAACTGCGGCTTATTTATATAAAAACTTTAATCGTTTCTAAAAGTACTAACATCAAGCTTTAAATTGAGCTATATTTCATCTTGACACAATAAGTTTGATTGCGATACCAAGTGCCATAGTCACTTGGGCAATCTTCTTTTGTATTTGTTGATTGTTGTTATTATTGTTATAATATTTGTTGAAGTGTTTAATTTGTGTGTAAGTGTTGTAACTTTGTATTGTTAATTCAAAATGGCTCCAGTGTTAAAACATGGTCGAGGCAAGCCTTTGACTTCTCAAACTAAAGAATTAAACTTTAAATGTCGATTCTTTTTCAGGTTAGTAAATTTTTCATTTTAGTAACATTGTCATTTTGTAAAATCATGTTCATTTTGTAAAAGTTATACGTATGTTAAATGTGTAAATATTAAATTAAAGTCTCATCTTTTTCAGAGGAGAAACACATATAGTTTAATTTAAAATCCCATATTTATATAATATATATATATAAAATAAAAACTAAAAATAAAATGTTGTTTTATTTTATTTGCTGACCATACACTACTACAAACGCAAAAATTTCTCCAAGCTAATTTACCTGTAAGTATGTAATTTCTATCTTTAATTTCGTAATATTATAATCAGGCACTTGTATTAATTTTGTAATAATATCTCTAATTATTGTGAAGAAAAATATTTTGTAATCCTTAACTTAACATAATATGAACTAATTTTTTTTTTTAATTGTTGTACTTACATAGTTTATAAATTTTTATGTTTAAATTATACATTTTATTTTTGTTTGCGATATACTTATACATTGAGATATTTTATACACTTCATATACGTCTTATACACTTTTTTAATGTTAGTATTTTGTTTTATATACTAACCTTAGTTATTGATTTTTTATATAAATTTTATTATTTTTATATCATCTTTCATAATTTTTTTAAAGGAAGGGAAGTGTTGTGCCTACCAATATATTGTACCTATACCTATGTCAGCAATATTTGTGTAACCATATTAGGATTCGAAACCGATCTGCGAATCTTAATATGATATACATCAGCCAGTCGCTAACCAACCAACAAAATGTAATCACGTCTCAAAATAATCAATGTAATATCATGTATACATAAAAATATATATATTCTTCTAATTGCCTTTTCATTCAACAACAACCTACAACGAAAGAGGCAAAAAATAAATAAATGTTTGAGTTTGAGTGTCTCCTTCACATGCAATTTATTTACAAAATGATAGGTCAGTATTTAAATTAATTAATAAATATTTGAAACGTTAAGTATTGAAATACATTTTTAGCAAAATAAACACAGCCAGAACATTGAAATCGTATAATTTCTTCCACTAATGGCATATTTTGAAATTCATGTTGTACAGATGAAAGTCTTAAGTACAAAATACAATAAGAATCGAAAATAAATAAGTTGCAAGCGAGAATTAAAACAGTTTTTGTTGCATTCACGGACAAGAGCTTTCACATCGTAACCTCATTAAGAAGAGCTTTGTTTGTAAATTAATTGAATTTTTTATAAGCTCGGTCGTCATTTTAATTTTAACCTTCTTTTACTGTGGTTAAGTGGAGTAATGTTATATGAACTATTTTTATTATTTGCTAATATTACCTATAGACTGAGGTTGTAAAATGGTTTTGTCTGTTTGATGTGATGTAAGTATGGTTTTTTCTCAATAACTAAATGAGATTTCGCTAAAATATTATGTGTAGCTAGATTAAAGTCAGGCATAGAATACTTAGTCTTTATTCATGTGAAAAACGTCTAGTGTTAAAGCTATGAGGAATGAGGATTATAAATGAGATCTTTGAATTTTTGAACAAATTATGTTATTAGGTAATACATCCAGCCGCTATAATTTCTTGGTTCGTTTATTATGCTGATAACTAAAAACCTGGTTGAAATATGTGCAATGAATTTAATATCCCTAGTGTTGTTTAAACTTTTCACTCTTCACATATTTAAAGAATATTTATTAGCAATTAAATAAGGTTTACTATTTATAGACTCATATTAGACATGTTCCCACACAAATAGTCGACACTGGTATCGGGAAATTTCCAGAAATTCGCACAAGATCGACTTTATTGGCTGACTTTATTACGCGCGGTGACCGTAAGCGAGGCCTGCAATCAGCGCCTGTGAGGGCAACATGTCTTTAGATATATACTTTAGAGATACGTTGTAGTTGAGTATTTGATGGTCTGTAATTTTTTTCTCATAGAGTGTAAGGCCCGATATGAAGCATATTATATTGAATCAATTAGACCACTTCTAGAAGCACTTGAATCGACACAACATTAATTTACTACTCGTTAACCGTGACTTTGCTTGTAGTTCGCTAGAAAAATCTGCATAAGTAACTGTCTGCATGACTTTATTTTGACAAGTATTCTGTTTTATCCAAAAGTTTTCAAAACCTCACATATGTTTATTATAACTATATATACTAACAAATGGATCTGTGATATCCGAATTTTATGATTAATAAATAAATAAATAAAAAATAACTAGATAGCCCCGTTTAAAATAACTGATATACATTTATTTATTTATACTTTATTGCTCTGAAAAAATTACAAATTGAGACTTAATCTAGGATACATTGTAACAAACGGCGGCCTTATCGCTAAATAGCGATTTCTTCCAGACAACCGGTTGTACAGAGAGAAATTAAGTAAAGGATAGGAGTAGGGCAGAGCATAAATAAATATATGAACACGTTTATACTGAACTAGTATCCCTTTTAATCACTTCAATTATCCCTTCCGAATTCCATTTCTGTCAAATAAAAGTATAAAAGTAGAACGATATAACATTTTATTAGTCCGTCCGGTCAGATCAAATATTGTTATATAAATTTTACGGTCAAATAAATTCGTTTCGTTAAAACCCGCGCAGCGCTGTTATCATTTTACTGGCGTCTGTTTGCGCACTACAGTTTTAGAAATATTATTTGGTTAATTAGGCACAGAAATAATGAAATCCTCTAATTCAATCCAACTTTAATAAAAAATATATATTATATTCATGCAATTTTTTAGCATGTGTTAAAAAATAGTAAACTTTTTATAAGAATATCAGATTATATTGAGGCTTTATTAAAATATGTTTAAATTGTTTATTTTAAAATACATCTTGAACAATAATAATTATTTGAAATTTGCTTATTTGAATTTGGTATATTCCTAATATGCATAATATACAATTTTTTCATAAACCATCGATTTATCGAAAATAACTATCGATTTATCGAATTGCCGAAGACTTTCTCGATTTCTAAAACATCTTTCTTCGTGAAGCAACAGTGCGAATGTATATCGTGTAGAAATATTCCGGAGCCCCGGAGCCTCCGGGCGATTGTTCGAGATAAGTAGGCTGTATCGATCCAAGCAAATTACTTACAAGACGGTATTTTTCCGCCAATCCAATATTATTTCTAGGAAAAGCTACCTGTGTGCTCATTTATTTTCTTACCATTTATTTATTCATGCGATGTTGATAGTTGATACAGAGAGCTATGCCAGAATATATTTCATATTTTGTTTTGTTCAGGATTTATTAGAATTGAAATTACCTTTTTGGGCTTTGTACGGTTGAACAAAATGTATTGTCTTCCTACTTATACATAAATCGCAAAATAAACATATTCCAATACCTTCCTAACTCATATTAATTAAACTGAAACTCAAACGCAAATGTACGTTTAACAAAATGTAGAAATAATTATTTAATTCGGAACGCAGTGTCTACAAAGTAGAGCCGTCAATATGTGAATTGACGTGACGTGACGTGACGTGATGTGATCTGACGTGACGTGATGTGATCTGACGTGACGTGATGTGATCTGACGTGACGAGATGTGACGTGACGCGATGTGATGTGATGTGACGTGACGTGACGTGACATGAGATGAGATGAGATGAGATGAAAATAAAACAAAATATCAAATTCACATTTTTTCGTTCCGTACCAAAAAAGGATACAAAAACATGATTTTTAAGATTTTGCTAAAGCGACATCTATTTTTGGAATGTTGAATGATGATATATTTATATTCAATTTAAGTTCATATAAAATAAAAAAAGCATCTATCACTATAATAAAACAAGATGTATTTAAGCATACATATTATGTACTATTAACTCTCAGACTCGCAATTAATCGATTTTATTTATTTATGATGGTTTTATCATTAATGTCCAGGGTGTACTCCGAGAGTTGGAGCAGAAGAAGCCCCAACTGGACGAGCTGCTGCATACTGCTGAAAGTCTTAAGGGCACAGAGAACAGACAGCAACTACATGGAAAAGGTACGTGTTTATTTTATAAGAGTGCTTATAAGAGTGAGATATTTTACAGCTTACCACGCACTTCGCCTGCGTATTAAAGGAAAATCCCGTAGTTTTCGTTGGATATTGGGGATTAAAACTATCTTATGTCCCTGGTCATCCTGTATCCTGGTCCCTGTCTCGGGTCTCAAACTATATTCGTATCAAATTTTATCCAAATCTGTTTAGTTGACGTGAATAAGAGACGAGAGAGAGTTACTTTCGCATTTATAATATTAAATTTGTTTGGATACAGGAAAATTGAGAATTGAATTAGATAGACTTGTAGGTACTTATTTATTATGCATGCATTGTTGATTTGTAATCATTCTTCATGTTTATTTTTGCTACAAATTCAAATTGTATGGTTGTATCATGATCTTCCAATTCCATGGTACCTACAGCATGTTTCGTTTAGTGATGATTTTAATAATACACATCTCATAAGTCACTACAATCTATTAACCACAATATTAAAATGTTAAATATTACAAAACAATAAATGAAAAATTCGCGTCCGAACACAGCAAGATAAGTTCGGGCATCGCGTACCAAAAGGTAGTTTTACCTTTTTGTGTCGGAAGATTGATGGAATTATAATTACCCTCGAGATTTTCGACTCGTTGACAAATTACATTTTAGACGTGAATAGTTTGGGGAATAAAGTCGTAAGCCGCTATTATGTCCTTAACCGTGGCGGTAATGAGAGCGTAATTTGGAATTGAGGTTTTGGTGTTTATGCCCATTGTGAAACCTTTTTTATATTTTGATGTTGAATGGTAAGTATATAACAGCTTTTTTTGTAATCTGTTTAATTCAATAAAATTTTGCGTGAATTTATCAACGATTTTAACTATTTTGGTTCTCATATTTATATTGAATAACTAGCTTCCCGCCCGCGGCTTCGCCTGCTTTTTCCAAAACCTAATGAATTATATACTAAAACCTTCCTCTTGAATCATTCTATCTATTAAAAAAAGCCGCATCAAAATCTGTTGCGTAGTTTTAAAGATTTAAGCATACAAAGGGACATAGGGACAGAGAAAGCGACTTTGTTTTATACTATGTAGTGATTTAAAGTCGTATGAAATATTAAAATTGCAAGTTAAGTTTCAAAACATATTTCTCTATACTGAACAAGAATTTTTATATGATTCATCCCAAATTGTCTATGTTATTCTTAATTTTATAAGAAACATATCAAAATACATATTTCCTTTTTAAAATAACGAAAAGCAGACTACAATAAAAGGGAACAAAGAGTTGCCCGTCCGTCACCTGAAGCTTACATCCAATACAAGTTGCTAACTTTATTACATTTTTCTAATCTAATGAAAGGAAATCCCGTGATATTCAGCGCTTCGTAATACGGATTTGTTCAAGCAACACTGAACCTGAATGAAGGAATCTAAATAAGGCTTGCTACAGAATAAATTGAATTCTAAAGGAGACAATTATTAGGTGATTACGTCGTGATGCTGTTTACAAATATCTAGATGAGGATTACCTAACTATTTAGATATATTCAGTACATATATAAAGGATTTTCATATGTACACAGAAACATACAACAGAATTTCGAAAAACATACTAATTCCAGGCATAAACTTACTATAATTTTACGTATATTAATTTATGGACATGAAAGTCGTTCTTCACCACATTTTATAAAACAAAGTCGCTTTCTCTGTCCCTATGTCCCTTTGTATGCTTAAATCTTAAAAATTACGCAACGGATTTTGATGAAGTTTTTTTAATAGGTAGAGTGATTCAAGAGGAAGGTTTTAGTATATAATTTACTAGGTTTTAGACAAAGCGGGCGAAGCCGCGGGCGGTAATTTAGTACTTTATATATCCGCAAAATTTACATTCCGTGTTATCTGAAAAATACCATAAATCCACAAACCGGGCATTGCATTTAAACAGTACTTTAAAAAATTAACAAACGGCCCATAAAACGTATCTGCGAGTCGGTTCCCGGGGGGTGCAATTAATCTCTTGCGTTAATCTCCGGAGTGTTGCCAATTAATTGATATCCACCATTTTGTTTTCTGTCAAAATAATTGCTTGAAGCAATGTTTATTTTCAATGGTTATTGTATGTAAAACAGTTTCATTATAAAAGCTGGTTCGGGCTTTTCATAACAGGATGGTAATTTGGTTTTACTTTACTATTATGCATGCTTGTTTTTGTTTTATCACCAGTCTATACGATTTTATCAAACTATTACATCGGACGATATTATATAGTTCGGATTCGTCTCAACTGAAAAATAATAATGCAATGAACAAGAACAAATTTTTAAGCCTAATTCTCACCATAGAAGCTTCGTTCATGTGTTGTATGAAAACATCTGTGACTGATTTTAATTAAGCGTCTTCACCTCCTAGTTACATCTGAATCTAGCGGAAAATATGAGTTCTACTGCATTATCTTCCAACAAGTCTCTGAGTTATAACAAGTCTCTTCTGTGATCCACAGTTATAGGTTGGTATAATACAGAATTTGATAAAATAATCTTCATTGTGATACGAAAACTACCATATACATATTATGTGTGAACTATGTGGATGAAATACAATTCAACACGCTACACGAGAGTGGGAGTCGAGCATGCTTCGGCACGAATTGGGCCACGCTCGCACCGGGGAAGGTACCACACCCTCACAGAATATCGGCGCCATAGTGACAGTTTACTGTCGCGTTCCGTACGGTGAGTGAGGGGTCCGGAGGCCCACATCCCTTCCCATCCCCTACCCATCCTCTCCTTCCCTATCCTTATTCCCTCCCATCCTCGCCCCTTCTACCTAACTCCTTCCAAATCCCTTTGAAGATAGCAACACATCCACTTCCCAGTGGAGTGGATGCTTATGGGCGGCGTGTATCGCTTAACACCAGGCGACGCGTCTGCTCGTTTGCTATCCTATACCATAAAAAAAAACGCTAGAAAATGGCCTTAATTATAAGTATAATTGTGTTTTATACGATTGTCATATAAAGAGTGAAACCGAACGTCAAAACTAGTCACACAAGAAAATTTATGGTAAAGGAATGGTAATAAAGATCAATAATGATTATATTCGTTCTTTATTTGTTTGCGTGTGTGTGCATACGTGTGGGTTTATGAATGTTTTTATGGTAAACGTTTACGAGCGGAGCGGGTTTACACCTGTTGTGAAATGCGGCCATGAAACTAGCTGCGTAGCTTTATACTAATATAGAAAATATATTAATGTACTGGATATTACAAAGTTATTATTTTGTTTGTACTGTACTGTAGTTTATATTGTATTGCTTTTATACGCATTAGGTAAACATACAAGTTGCGTGAAATGTATATAATATATTTTATATCTTTTATATTTATTACGTCTTAATAGTTACAGATTATATTTGTTCATTCGTTATAAGTATATTCGTCGTAAGTATGGTATGTTTTATATTATTTTTACATATTTTTATATAACCAATTCGCTGGTTTCGTGGCTCCAGCCGACTAAATAAGCTGTAATAATAGCTGCGTAATGTTCTACATTCTGTGTGTATCACTTCATTTGGCAAACAGTTACAAAAATGTGCCAACTGTAGACTGTGTTCTTTGTCTTTGGTTGTTACAATTAGTACTGAGGTATGTATGGCAATGAAAAAAACAGTTGTTTGTTATTGGGTTCGAGAAAAGTATCTATTGTTAACTAGTACATTTTAGTAATAAATCGATATACTATATGAAAATACAGAAAAGTTTAAATATTTACCAATCTTATGTGAAGGATGCCATACTTATAATGTGTTCTTTTCTATTGTATCGAAACTTCTACATTTCAACGACGGCTGCGTAAGTAGGTACGAGTAAGTGCGGGGAAATAATTCTTGTTGCTATGGTAACGCGAGGACCAGACATAGATAAGTTGGTACTGTCTAAAATGACTGTTATAGAGAGGAAAATTTTGATTATAGGTATATAAATGATGAACTCAAAAGTAGTAAATCGATTTTGATAATTCTTTCATCAGAAGACGAATAGATTATTCTTGATATATACCTTGACCTATATTTTATTTTTATCCTAGCTAAGGTCGGGGCAAGTGACTGTCTTACCTGTATAAAGGATGTAGACATAGTTGTATGTTAAGTCTCTAAAATGGATTGGGGATTATCAAGAAAGGAATAGAGTATACCTAATACAAAACATGGCTATTTTACCATTCTCAAATCATTATTTACGCTAAAAATTATCAAAATAATGTTTTTTTGCTGTATAAGTTTTTAATTGTATAGTAGGCAGTCAGAGAATTTTAATTCTATGAAAATATATTATGTAAAAGTGACTTCCAAATGGGAAGATTCTTTTGTCTATTCTTCAAATGAATAGTTGAAATTGCCAATCATTAACACTTGTGTAATTTTTGTAATTTTAGTTGCGCTTTAGATTGAATACCTATAGTGATATTTCGTACAATTTTAACATACTACTACTGCGCAGGCCATAATTTTTAACGCGTAATAAGAATTGGCCTATTCATTTTATCCTGAAGTGGCGAGTTACTAATTAAATAATTAAAGAAAACAAACGAAAATGATCTCTATACCTCCAGAGTTAGGGAACCAGCTCATTCTATATTCTGTCCTTTTGTCTATCTGTAGGAAAGTATTTGAATCTATTGACCGTCAAGTTATTCCCGTTTCCCTCTCAGCTCATTATTTCATGCCTCCAGGCTGCTGTTCTTCTACGAATACGGGAGTTAACATTATATATTAATGCTTAGTTTATTTTACTGTGTACTGAGTTTCATGTGGAATATTCAGTTATTGAAAATTGGGAATATTTACTAGTTTTTTTTTGGGAATAATAAATAATTGAAACGCGTGGAATAAATATCATATTAGAATTGATATAGGTAGTTTTAGCGAGATCCTATACATTTATGAAGAATGTGGGCGAATGAAGTAAGTTAAATCTTTGTTATATATGTAAATTTTTCTTTGAGAAATCTAAAAAGAGAAAACGTGTATGAATAAATCACATAAAATAATAACGACGCGTCAGTTTGTATTACCTATTCGTATTATATTATACATTATACAATTTCACGCTTCGTTACAATTTTGGAATCCATTATTAACTGCCAGCTCATGAGGTACCTGGAGGAGAACCAGCTGTTAAGCGACCGGCAATACGGTTTCCGTAGTGGTCGCTCGACTGGTGATCTTTTGGTGTACCTCACTCACAGATGGGCGGAGGCGGTTGAGAGTAAAGGGGAGGCATTGGCTGTAAGTTTGGATGTAGCGAAAGCCTTCGATCGGGTCTGGCACAAGGCACTTCTAGCGAAATTACCATCTTTCGGACTTCCTGCGAGGTTATGCGATTGGGTTGCCAGCTTCCTGGAAGAGAGGAGCATTAAGGTCGTTATCGACGGTTCCTGCTCTAAGCCTCTTTATGTGAATGCTGGTGTCCCACAAGGCTGCGTGATATCTCCCACACTGTTTCTTCTGCATATCAATTATTTGTTACAAATCAGTAACATTCATTGCTATGCAGACGACAGTACGGGGGATGCTCTTTATCCCGGCCGTGCGAACACCTCAAAGGAAAGCCTCAATGAGAGCCGAAACAAACTTGTGTCTGAAGTCGAGTCTTCTCTTCAAGAAGTCTCGGATTGGGGCGAACTTAATCTTGTCGAGTTCAATCCCCAAAAGACACAGGTTTGCGCGTTCACCGCTAAAAAGACCCCATTTGTCGTAGAACCTCGGTTTAAGAGTACTCCCCTTAGTATATCGCCGAAAATCGGAATCCTCGGAGTTGAAATCTCGAGTGACGTTCAATTCCGCAGTCATTTGGAAGCGAAGGCTAAATTAGCCTCGAAAAAGCTTGGTGTGCTCAGCAGATCGAGACAGTACTTCAAGCCGGCCCACCGACTTCAGCTGTACAAGGCTCAGGTGCGACCGCATATGGAGTACTGTTCTCATCTCTGGGCCGGTGCCCCACAGTACCAACTCCTTCCTCTTGACCGCATCCAACGTCGAGCAGCTCGAATTGTCGATGACCGTAGGCTTTCCGATAGGCTCGATCCTCTGTCAGTGCGAAGAGACGTTGCGTCTCTCTGTATACTGTATAGAATCTACTATGGGGAGTGCTCTGAGGAATTGTTCCACCTACTACCAGCCGCACAGTTCCACCACCGGACCACACGCCGTAAAAACCAGTTCCATCCGCACCATCTGGATGGTTGGCGCTCCACCACTGTCCGCTTCACCCGCAACTTCCTTCCGCGTACGGTGAAACTGTGGAACGATTTGCCACCTGCGGTGTTCCCGAACAACTACGACATTGGGGCCTTCAAGAAAAGAGCTTATTTGTCCATAAAAGGCCGGCAAAGCACCTGCAACACTTCTAGTGTTGCAAGTGTTTATGGGCGGTGGTGACCACTTACCATCAGGTGGCCCACTTGCCCCTTTGCTTACTCTGACATAAAAAAAAAAAAAAAAAAAAA
>CAJQZM010030246.1:24588-44434 GCA_907164665.1 Colias nastes | reverse complement strand
ATTTGACCCATATTTTTTTCCTATGCGGGCTTGTAGTCTATAAGAACATTTATTAAAAACTTAATGTAGGTATATTATAATTCACACGGAACCTTTCATTCATATTAATTGCAGGTTAAAAAACCGTGCGACTAAGCGTGCGACAAATTTCAAATTCGTTGTTGCATCACATATTTTTATTTCACTCATGTTCACGTGAAAAAAAGGAATTTAGAATCTAATAATTCAATCCATTTTTATTATCAAAAATAGGATTACTGTTATTTTTTTTATTCATATTGAGATTATTGTTTACATTAATTTTTTTGAACAGCTACATTTCTAAGTTCTTAAAACATACACAAATATATTTTTAAAATGCACTGCATAAATTTAAAAACAAACTTCCCAGAAGTTTGTCCTATTCCATAACTGGGCGTCCAGTTTCTATTCGATTTAAGTTTACAATTTTTAAACTCTTTAAACCAGCTAACAAGTCTTAAAATAATAACATTTTAATAATAAAACTGTTCTCTCTGTTAGGATTTATCGATAGAAAAACATATTTTAATTACACATATCAAAGTTAATTTAAAGTGTAATTCCGGGAGACCCATATCATTAAAATATGATCTTTGTTCATGATGATCTTTCAAAATCTAATATAGGAAACCCTGTCGCTAAAATTTCTAGAAACGGGTCAAAGTAAATACGTAAATTGTTAATTTCGCTTTACAGAGGCACACAATACCGGAGTAGAATGCTATACACAATACTTGTTCCTAGAAACCTGCATCATTCTACGATTCATAGAACTCTCGTACCCCAACTAAGAAACCTTTGATCGAGATTATAAAAGAAAAATCGCTTACAGCTTCCTCATTCAACTATAGCGTCAAAAGCGCAAAACTTTAGATCCATAAAAAGAAAGAAGCGATTGCATCCCAAAAGCATCGAGGAGTATTAACTCGCAATGACGTTTTATATTTACAAAGTCTCGAAGGTACTGTGTTCCTTCACCCCGGGGCAACTAGAAGCCGGGTAACTATCGGCACACTATCGGATTTTTATCCGGAAAACTCCGCAACTTTTACACCTAACATCGATATTGAGAGTTCTCAAGAAACTACGTAATAAAACTTTTCAAAGGATGCCGGATGGACTCTACATTGTTCGCTCTTTTCATAGTATAAATAAATGAAGTATTAGCGGCCTTATTCATGATATTCTATGTGGATATAACGACTAAAATTTTCTACGTATACTTTCTTGGAAATAATTTTGCTACAAACCTATCATTAGTTCTGAAAATATATTTATTCACACACGTGTAAGTGTATAATGTGTGCTATTCAAAGAAATGTAAATGAAAAAAAGGTCCTCGATTGATAAGAAGCGCAAAATGTATTCGTAAATCTCATAGTTTCTATCCTTCTGACAGAGTAAAGTAATTTCATTGCATAAATAACAATCCAGCCACTTTGTCTGATTGGAGAGCTTGCTTTGGTTTCTAAATCCTTTGATAACTCAAGCTGCTATCGTGTATAACTAGCCTAAAAGCCACTGCAGAATCTGTTAGACCTAAAATATATTACTGATGTATATACCTACAGAAAATAACTAAAATAAGTTTCTAATATTAATTAAAGAAACAAAACTAACAGTTAACATTATACAGCTCACTACATATTTTATCGTTGAGGTTTCTTTAATATCAAATATTATTTAGAAAATATCTCTCCGAAGTAATGAATAGAAAATGTATTACAGTTATGCTACACCCATCATAAATCTAGGGGTAAACTTACTCCTTTTATTCATAAGTTGCAAACTAAAAGGTAGGTAGGTACCTAAAAACAAAATAAAAATTAAGTTAGTTAACTTCGTTAGTAAAATTAAATACTTGAAAGCATATACAGTAATATCATAAATGTCCACGTAGCACGTACGGTACCAGTACTTAATCTGATAATAACAAAAATATTCTTGAGAAGTCACTTTCAAAAGTTAAAATTGTGTTCTAAGATACACGTACATTTAAAGAATGAACTTCGCGTCTTTTCTAGTTACCGCACCCGCCATATCAAACAAGACAAGAAAATACTACTTACCATATTCCTAAAATATTATACAATTTCTGCAAAGCAAGTAGGTATCTCAGTAAAATAACCTCAATAAAATAACTCTTGCAAGTCATACTATATTTCAATTTACATACTCCTACACTGGTCCGCCATCCGAAACTTTTATAAAATACGCTTAGAGTGTACAATTTATGAAAGAACTTTAAATTTTCCAACTCTATGAATTTTAAATTATAAACAGAGATACTAACTTCCAAATTGGTATAAAACTAAACCATTATACAAATACAAGTTTACTCGTTAGTGTTGTTTACAAAAGATGAAAGGGGACCTAGGCGTATAGATCAAATTTCGTTGTAAAATGAGAGGATTTTCCGAATACCCTTTGTAGGTTTTTGTGTTATTAGAACAAACTGAGCTTTATTTATATTTAGGCTTGTTTGGGACTAACATTTCATTATAAAACGGTATATCCTTCGTGAAAAGAAAGTACAATGTTGAACGTAATATCAATTAAGTAAACAATAGGATTTAATTATCATAATATTAAATAATACAGATATCATAATATTAAATAATAGAGAATTACAAACTATATTAAATAATACAGCTTTAAATATTAACAAATGATAATTTATTTTAACGTATATATATTTAAAAAATGAGCTATTCAATTCAATATTCAGCTTTACAATATAGCCCATAAAACTAGGTACATTTTATTTTAATTAAAATAAAACGCAACACCTATAAATAAACTCTCAAGCCACTCAATAAAAATGCAGCGGTTATGCTAAAATTAGTGTTTGCTGAATGCTGTGTCGGTAAATATTAGCTTCGGATAAGTTCATGAAATTGCCAACCCAAGATATTATGGCCTCAACCATGCAATATGCTGCTTTATTAGATTCTATTGTGAAATATGTAATTTAATATGCAAACGAGGCTTGAACACGGTAAGTAGTTTAAGAAGCCAAGATAGTATGTGGAATCAATTAAATTGTTATGATCAGATATTAATTACTCGATTATGGGAAATTAACTAAGAAACTGTATACGTATAATTAACTTTCAAAAAATATTGAATGTACATATTTGCAGAATAACCAAAACACTAGCCATCAAGTAACTACCTACTAAAATAGTTGAAATAAGCAACACTATAATTTCTAATTTGTTTTAGATTAAGGTTTAAGCACCAGTTTAAGCTATGATACGCAGTTGTAAGTAAAGAGTAAATTAAAAATAATAAAAAACAGCAATAAACTATAAATGTTCAAAGTATTCCAACCACTTTCCCGAGGCAGGGCAAGGCAGTTAAGCACCCATATTTATTACCCCAGCCACACGACTCGACGAGTGGTATGGGAAGTGACGAGGGAAGTAGGCAGGGACGTAGTGTGGCCACGTTACTCGTCATGCCACTCGTCGTGCTCATCGTCCTGCTCACTGCTCCCTATTTTGTCGGCTTTTGCGCGCGAGTCAAAGGACCGGCAATACGAGTGCGAATTAGGGATGGGCGTCATGGAATCAACGGACTAGTTAAATTAACCGTCTTTAAGTACACTCAACGATTCGACTAGTCCATCGCTCACCAATGCACTAGTTGAATTCAACGGCTAAACAGTCTTATTGATAAGAATAAATTCTTTTCTTTGAAGTTTTAAAAAAAAAAAATATTTTTGGTTTACAAGACCAATGTTTTGAATTTAAACTATAAAAACAAACGATAATAAGTTTTTTAGTAATACTTTTTTTAGGGAGTATAATTTTTGTAAGAAAGCATAAACATTTATTAATTGTTTTATTGAGATTAGAATTTATTGTTTTAAGAATTTATTTAATAATAGTTATTTATTTTACACATGGACTAGTCGAAGATTTTAACTAGTTGAACGACTAGTTGATGAACGACATTTAACGATCTAGTCTCGTTGATGAAAAATACGTCGACGACCCATCCCTAGTGAAGAGCGTCGCGATTAATCGCGCGAGTAGAGCAGTGTGTGGCCAGACGGCAATATCGAGGCGAGCGGCAGCGCGATGAGCAGGACGAGGAGCAGGACGAGGAGCAGGACGAGGAGCAGGACGAGTAGCAGGACGAGTAGCATAGTGTGGCTGGGGTATATGATGTTATATTAAACCCCTTGTAGTCAACAATCCTCTATCAAAACTCAATTCACCTGGCTACAATCACCTCATTGTGCTTTGCAATACCCATATCAGTATTTCCCGAGACCCCACATCCAAAACGACATCTCATATGTCGCTTGAAATGCGTTTTATCGACAATATTATCCAAGCGTGATCTCATTTCTGCAATACACGGCATCTGTCCTATATCCCCTGTAGGTAACAAGTTGTAAACTGCAGCGAACTGACAATAACTACTATACTAAAGTTTTGGTAACGATGTTGCTAATTTTATCGACAGAGATTAGTAGTGTAACTGGTTGTACAAAGCTTTATATACATCCCTTTCACCGTCACTTCGCTCATGTAGTCAAAGGAAATTGCCATGGGAATGAGATGTTTGACCGCGGTCAAAAGTTGCGCATGACACTTTCTAGTCTCCTGACTATCTCCAGACACAAAATAATATTATTATAAAAGACAATCAAAATTATCCACAACACGAAGTATTTATTTCACTTATTCATAGAATGGATATTAATTTGGAACGATAATAAACATGCGTTATAACTACGGTTATAACAATATGTTTGAGTGCAATAAAGTTCTCGTCAGTCGTGGTTATATAACTTTAATCAAAGCACATTGCTATTTATTATTGTGCCTGGTGAATTGTTATCATGTGTGTGTTTTTTTCGCTAAATAACGATTAATCCAACTGGTGTTTTAATATTTTTCTTTTTATAAAAAAAAATATTATTTAATTTAAATTTTGTCAAAATGTCATCATGGCAATTATGCTTTTATGTATACAGGGTGTAATCGTTAAGTGTGCACAAGCGATTATTCCGTAACTATTGCAGATATCAAAAAACTTTAAACTGATATCGAAAGTACTTAACCTAATGAGTAAAATGGCCATAATAAATTTTAAAAAATAAAACGAGAAATATCCAAAAATGTTACATTAAACGCTCCCATACATTTTATTTCCCATACATTTTGTATTCATAGCAGATTTTCGAAGTGATGTCCTCATTGTGCAATACAATGAGGAGCTCTATTTACAGTTTCTAAATGAACTTCCCTTCAAATTTGCGAAGTAATTAAAGCAGAAAACCAAAAAAAGAAAGAAAAAGCTAAAATCTTTCATATTAAATGTACATGGGATATTCGTATCTCATACTAAATGTATGGGAGGGTTTCAAGTTAATTTTTTAGATATTTCGCGTTTTATTTTTAAAAATTTATTGTGGCCATTTTACTCATTCGGTTAAGTACTTTCGATATCAGTTTAAAGTTTTTTGATATCTGTAATAGTTACGGAATAATCGCCTGTGCACACTTAACGATTACACCCTGTATAAACTTTAATAAAAATTATTTATAATTCAACTAAGACAAAATCTCTGTTCTTTTACAAGTATAGGTACTTGATTTATATCAAAAGATTACACATCAATGAACCGCTGTTCTCTTTTCCCTTGAAGACAGTCGTGCCTTGTAGAAAATTAAAAGATAGAATTTATTATTATACGCCTGTTTAAACGTCGCCAGCTATATTGAACGTTTATCTTCGATACGCGTTTTTTTTTACTGAGATAGTTATTGTATTTCAAGAAACACATTATTGAGATATACTCTAGATATACTTTATTTAGATTTTAAATAACTACTAGTTTCGTATTAATATTATTCTTTTTTAACTGACTAATAGACATGGATTAAAAATGATTATCTAATAATAAATCTAATAAATTCAAAAAAGCTATACATATAATTACTGTCACAAACAACATGCTGTAACTTTTTTTTTTTTTTTTTATAGTGGGGAAATCTTCTTAGATACCCCCGGCTCCCGGGGATGGAGCCGTGGTTATGTCGGATTTTTACCGACTAAAACCCCACTCTGTTCCATCGCGCTGCTTTGGACGGAACTGCGGGAACGGTTACGACTCTACCGCGTGTCCCGCCCAGCAGATGCCCGTTTCCAGGCCCACCACTAGAACCCCCCTCGCTGGCGGCTGCTGGAACGAAGGCTTACGCCACCAACGCGCAGACAATGGATCTTTCCCCGCTCCATCATCCGCGTTCCCCCGAACCCCCGACCCCAACACCGGCCGGCCGGAGGGTGCACGCCGGAAGGTCCTCCGATGTGTGAAATACACGTCGGGGGACCCTCCGGCGCACTTTTATAGAGATTACCTCGCAGCCCCCACCTCACCAGAGGTGGCGGCTCTCGGTCCGGCCCCACGGACCGGATTACGAGTTGGCAGACGGCCGTTTTACAGCGGCCGCCGCCCCACACCTCTCTGCAGGAGTCTCCGAGCGTCATCACAATGACGCGTCGGGATCCCGCCCTCCGCTGCACGGCGTGGCTTGCTAAACCAGCGAGCCCGCCGCGCCGCGACCTCTGGCCGCCATCCACCGCCGCATAAAAGCCGGCTCCTCTCTGGTCCACAAACAGGACCTCTGCCGTCGGGTCAGTCGAGGCCTCCCAACCCCGACTGCCGTTCAGCGCCACCTTTGCCTAGTGGACACGGGGTCCGCCAAGCTACGACCTCTGGCCGCCATCCCACGCCGCACACAGCGGCCGCTGGGCCACACCTAGCCCTGGCCGTCGGGCCGGTCGAATCTCCCCGACTCTAAACCAGCCGTTCAGCCCCTCGCTGGTCCAATTTCGCTTCACTCAGAGGGCCATAACTCTGAGCTACTGAGCCCCTCCGCCGCGACAAGGCCTGGACCGTTGGGGGGGAACATGCTGTAACTGCTGAAACCCTATACAAAATAAAATAAACCTTGCCCTTGATCCAAAAACATCACCAACATAAATCCAATTAAAATCAAGGTTAATATAACGAAATTTATTGCGACATTTCGAGAAATTTGTAAAATTTTTCTAAATAAAACTCTACAGCATATATTTTAGACATTGAAAGACGGCCAAATAGGTCACCCACATAGTTTACAAGATACTAAATAACAGAAATAACTACTATTATAGTTTGTTTTCATACGATTAAAGTGAAAAACATACATTTTTATGACATTTATTTCCACGCACCATTAATATAGAGATGATTTATTAGCATCTCTTTGGACATGGTGAAACTCCATATATTTTAAAGGTAGTTTTAAAAATACTGTTTTATAAAAATTTGTTGGGGCTAGTATACAAAAATAAAAATGGAACGTAACACAATACAATTAACACTTTTCCAATAGTAGACTATTATTTTATATTTATAAAAACTTCGAAATAGAAGTTTTGGTAATTAAATCTACTATAGCTACATTTAATTACCAAACTTATTATAAACGACTTCTTAGGATAGTGTTAATAATTATTAGAACCGTAGATTAACAACACTTTTTGAAGGAAGCTGTAAAAATAAAACAGTAGGTTTTATAGACTAATAATAGGTACCTACAATTAATATAAATTAGGTATCTGTTTTGCTTGATTTAAATTATTGTAGTAGTATATTTATTGTATACATCAATTAAAATACACAAATACCGCAATCAAACTTAAATTAAAATCTAAAAGCGTCGCCATCAATCAAAAACAATATGTTCACAAAAGGATCCGAGTTAACTGCCATCTTACTGCCATCAATTAGGGAAGTATCTTATTTCATAATTTAAAAGACCTTCCAAGGCCACGATAATGCGGGAACCATTTGTCTTCTTTAAGACCTAATGGTTTTTTCAATAGAAAACAGTTAGGTTAGGTTAGACTTTAATAAACAACGCACGAGCCGAGCGAGCAAAGCGAGCGTGCCGCGGCAGCGGCCGGCGAGTGCCAGAAGCGAATCGCTTTTTAAAAAAGAAACAAAAATGGTCGCATTTCGTGAAATGGCCATCCACGTTTGGCCAGATCGACGATCTGGCCAAATGTGGATGACCAAATCGTGAAACATTGACGATTTAACGATCTGGCCAAACTAAATTGGCCATTTCATGAAATGAGCAAATCTACGATATGGCCACGACATATACACAAATAATGGATAAAGTTTTATATAGCTGAGCGTGATAATTTTAATGGGTTTCCATAAATATGGAGGTATTTAATGATCTTTTTATTTATTGGCCTTATTATACTACTTTAAGCGACATCTTTTGTTTTTTATCGCCAGCTATAAGGCTGTATTGCCAAATATAAATTGTATTCCTAATTATTATTTAATGTTTAAGTAGCTCGTCATAATTCATAACGCGTGGGCATTATGAAATATACACTTTATACAACTTGATATATTATGACATATTTTTAAAAGAATAGTAAAAATTCGATCACTACAATCCTGGCAAAGCGAAAGACGCGGATTCAAATGCCGACCAGTGATGGACTTTTTTCTATTCTTTAAAAGTTCTCGTTCTTTCGTTTTATAAAGCGTTCGAATTATATAAAACTTAATATTAAATTGACACAGTATGTATAATAGGTACCTAGTACATAATAATCAACCTACATTTCTTGCATTGTATCGTTCCAGTATGAATAGTAACGCCTATTAAGGTTTAGCGTATCGAGGTCAAAAGGCTCTTTCCCCATTTTGTAAGGAGACATCGATCAGTGAAACAGAAATGTCGATTGACCCATGGCACACTTGGGACAAGGGTGACGGGGTTCCAATTACACTTCTATCCAAAATGCTATATCTATAATTCATACGGAAGAATTTGTTGTTTGAAATGTGCAACAATAAGGTTGATTTTCGATTCTTCTTTGTAGAAATCCTTCCTATACTTCATTGACCATTAAATAAGCCTTGTTGAATACAGAAGTTCTTCAATTAGAGTTTTGACTTTATAGCAATTTTTTATAAAAATGCTTAACTCATTGAGAAACTTCCTGTTTTTTATATTGCTGAGAATATTTTTACCCAAACATCACATTCCTCCCACCCTCAAAACATCCGACTGTCAAAACAACGCATTACTTGGAATAATCTGTCATTTTTCAAATGCTTTTTCATATTTAGATGCGTGTAAGCATAACAGTAATATCTTTTCCTCTTGGAAGATTCATTCGGTGTACTTCATACATAAATCACAAGGGTGCCCCATACAAAGGTATACATCCATACACTACAATATAAAGATGACATTAAATAACATCTGCATCTGTTTTTCCAGAAAGGTCTGGAATGGTTTTTGCATAATTCGGAAACAAATAAAAGTAAAGACCAATACTTTGTCCCGAGGAAGTCTCAAAATGTATTATTTGTGAAAATTCATTTCTGTGTATAAAACGCCCATTTTATGGTCCAATACTAAAAGATTTTATATGTTAAAATATGATGTGATGGGGTGAAATTGTACACAGTATTTATCATAATTATTTATCATTCACAAAAGTATTTATCATAATATTACTAATTATAAACATTTATTTTACCCAATATAGGAAAAGTTTTAGTCGCTACTCTGATTCATTAATGTGAGATGAGTGTAAAAACTAACATGACGCCTTGCTTTTAAAGTCTCGAAAACATAATAATATAACCTTACAACGAATTAAAATATATACGCATGTACATATTACTTATTAGGTAGAACAAGTCCGATTATAGAAACCTATTTTTAATAGATTACTATAAAATAATAATACAGCTTTCAAATAAACTTGCCATAAGTGCTATACGAAACCAGTAATATTCATAGAACTTTATGTCGTTTTTACGATCTCTAGAGGAACTATATTTCAGTAAGAAACTAGTAATTGCAAGCAGGTCGTATAGTATAGAGTTTAATATACGTATATAATATGAATGTGTATCCTGAATATTCTATTACAATAGATACTGAATTAGTACTTTGGTAATTTATATTTTATGTTTTTACCTGAAAAATCACAATAATTATCCGATGAGACTATAGCCTAATTGAATGACACAGATAAAATATTCGTTATTAATTTATATTCTAAAATCGTGGCTCAAGTAATAAAGATCAAATAAAGATACAAAATAAAGTAGATTCAGTTGAAATTTACAAAAATAGAGCATATATTTAAATGAACATATAAAATGATACTAGAATAAATGTAGATACAGTAAGGAATCTGCATAATTCAGTGTCATTATAACATAATATGAAAATGTTTTGACAATGAACCGCAAATCAATTTAATTTCAAACATTTATTTTAAACACATTTGTTATTCATATTTCGATTGTAATAATTGTAATTGAACGGTGTGAATCACTGTGGTCGAAAATGTGACAGAACTACCTAGTTCATTACGAATTTTAATATTCAGGTAAATATTTATTTGTTTGAATATCATCACTGTGTTTAATATGTTTTTGTACTAAAAGTAGTGAGGAAGTCGACCACAGTACTGTAATTAGCTTTATAATCTCATTTATTATTAGAGTGCTAAACTTAGACGTTTCGAGATTTAAGCCCAATTATCCACTTCTATTTAAAAGGATCCAGGAAGTTTAACATTGTAATAATAGCTTCATTACATTTCTAAACTTAGACGTTCCAAGATTAATTAGGCTAAATTACCACTCTATATTTTAGCATGCTAATTAACCTGAGTCCATTATTGCTTGCAACCCTTCAATTAGGGACCTCTCATAATTCATGCCTTCAATAATATAGGGTACATTATGACAAATGCAGAACAAAGGAGTTTCAAAGGCTCACGTTACCTTTAGAAGCGGTTTATACCATTCGCAGGTAATTCAACAGCTTATATTTCGGTTTACGGAAGTTTACATTTAGTTAATCAGATTTCGAAACTGACCTGTTTCAGTTATAATTAGAGTTAGGATAGCGAAGTTATTGCTCGCGGATTTCATTTCATATGTGACATATTGTGGAGTTTATTTCGTAGTTTACGAGTTATTTTTGTAACTGTGTGTTTTGATTACATTGCTAATTTTGGTATGATAATAATATATTTGAGTACGAGAGCGCTGCCGCATTCATTACTCCTAACATTTCCATATTATTTAAAAATGGTAAATCAATCTTTTGGATAATTTAAAATATAAGTACGTACTACCATGGTACTACCGAATACATGCAGATTAACTCACGTAAGCATTGTCTCCATTCCCCATAAAAGAAAGTAATGCTTTAGATATTATTATTTTTATAAGTATCTAGACGTAACAATATCAGGTTGATATAAAATAAAATTACTAATAAAAGGATGTGTTGAGCCCAATTATCTTTAAAGATCAACACGCCACACCGGAAGGATATAGGGGTACGATTTATAAGGGTCTCAAAGTTACTTGCATTAGCCCTTAAAGGGTTTCTTATAATTCCCTGGACACTCGTATTACTGCAACTTTTATACGTGTAATTTCCTTTATACGAAGTTTGCTCTAATTATTTTGAAGAGGTTTGAAAAGTATTACTGGTATACTCTTTGTTTCTCGTTTTAAATGTATTTTTATATATTGCTCACAATAAAGTTATTCTTAAATAACTTTACGTTTAATTCCTTCTTGATATTAATTTATAAAATAAGTACTTTTTTATAAGTTAATGTTTCTTCCATCGTTATTTTCCAAAATCTTTTTCTTAGTTTTAAGTTTTTCTTTCCAGTCAAGCGTGTTTTTTAATCATAGCTGCATAGGTATCTACATAATATTTTACTTGTTCTTATGTCAATAAAAATGCTTCTTTCCTTTGTTCCGTTTCTCAAAATAGGTCAACAAAGATCGCTAAAAAGGTCTAATTGAATCGGTAGCAGAATGGTAATTAATACCTTCAAGGTCTCATCTCAAGTACTCGTTAATTAGACCGACACTCGACCGACCTTCAGTTACATGTTCTGTAATGTATCCAGAAATAGGTTAAAATATGACTCATAGACCTAATAGAAGGAGAGCTAATGAGCAATTTTGAATGGGTATTTGAAACATTAGATGGGCAGAACCACAATATTTTAGACAAGTGATCATTCTGAATTGATTCACAAAATGCCTATACATCTGTGATTCGAGTGATTTAACAAAAAATTTAAGTACCTATTCAAAATAAAAATAACCTTGAAAAAGAATGGATCGGATTTCAGAAATTATTATCCTACAACGTTTGCTCACAAGCTCTCGGTCTATGAATTGATATTTGTAATCAATTACTGGTAATGTACATCTTGAAGTGATTTGACTGTCTTGGTAATCTTCTCGATTTAGAGTTTTATAATTCGATTATAGAGGCCTATTACTCATAAGCGTCCAATCTTTTTTTTTTTCAAATAATAAATTAATGCAGTTGTTTGTAATTATATTGGTATTTACGTTTTATACTTCACAAATAATACCTATACTTACGACAAAACAACAAGTTAATCCGTAAATTTAGTTTCTTTTACGATAATCTGCTTGCTTCATACAAAAAAGAATAGTTTTCTAATTTAAAGTTTAAACAAGACTATTTTTTCTTTAACTTTAAAGAATAATAGAAAATCTGTTAAGTGCGTGACAGACTTTTACGTTTTCAAATCAGCATGTCGAAACCAAGTCGAAACAAGATATCGAAACCGGTACCTTTATCCTACAGGTCCATAAAAATAAGTGGCGAATAAAATTACAGTTCCAAATCTGCAATAGGCCGATACTGTCAGTCAATTCTGTCCAACCGAAAAATGACAAAGAAAAAATTTAATAAACAAAATCCCCTTTGAACTAGTGAACAAAAATTTTTATTCAAATTTAACGCTTCGTATAAGCTTAGGGTGTATTTTATCGTTATTCAGCTAACTGAGCTAAGCCATACAGACCATTGTATTTACATTTTTACAGGTGTGGTCAACAGGAAACCCATTCGGTTTATGGAGTGTTTTCAAATGCTAATGTTTGGAACGGTTTTGTTTTTAGTATTTAGAAATTAAGGATATATTTAAAGAGCGATTTAATCACTTTATTAGGTTCATTGTGATACGTATAATGTTTGAAGCGATATTAACAGCTAGTTAGTGTTAACACGTAAAATTCACCTAAACTGTCACGTAAGAAAACACACAAGAAAACATTACCTAATTTATGTAAGTACTTACCGATTATTGTGTCATCTCTGTTTATGAAATGTGAATGTAAATATATAAATAAATAAAATCAAAAATCTCTACCATGCTTTGTATTACCCGATATTACCATCGACATACACTGCAACCGGGTTGCAACTTGTAAGCAATATGCACAAAACTTATAATATGCACACAATTTCCTTTATAAATTTACATTGCAATATTTATACATAATAATATACATACCTATGAGTAAAGTACGCTTTGAATAAAGTTCCGCGAATTCTGCTTCAAAAAGTGTATTAAAAAGTTACTGGTCGGTTAAAAAGGCACCGCATTGGTTAAAAAACAAATAAAAAAGATTGTCTCATACAGGAGAATGAATAAAGTGTGGTGTTCAACCGCAAAATTATTTTTCCGCGCTTTGGTGAAAATATGTATTGAATATTTGTCGCAAGCTGATACATATTTATTCTAATATAGAATATGCGTGTTTTTAAAAACATTGCAAATCAATGACTTAGAAATAAATTTAATTTTGATACAAGTGGCTTTTTAAAATAAAAATAGCTATAGGTACATAAATGTATCTATAGTAAAAAAGGAAAACTTTGCAAAATTCAATTGAAAGCAAATTTTTAAGTAATAAAGAAAAAAAATGGCTAGAACAATATTCCATCATCAAACGTCCCTTAATATTAGTTAATCTAATTTCTGCTAGATAACTAGGTAACTAAATAGACCCTATGTAAGCAGACGTGAGCGCGTCAAATGTCACAGTTAAAAGCTACTCTAGTGCCGAGACCCCGAGTAATATGTTCAATTATGTGTTTCAATTTATGTTAAACGTTTCAGCGTTTACTTTGGCAATTAATAAATGTTTATTTTAACGGACATTTTGGAAACATATTACGTAATAGATTTTAAAGTAGGTATTCCGTTTAGATGTTTATACCGACAACCATAATTCAAGATACATTAGAACATATGAAATCGGTCAACACGTATGAAAATTTTAATAAAGTACAAATACTTAAATATAAATATCAATTCGGTATAAATTAGATTGATAATTGTTAGCTATTCTTTTAATATAAATTGAAAATATGGCAATACATATTTCAAAATCTAACTACATTTTTTTTAACACGTTATACATATACTATACTTATAAATTTATTATTTTAATTAATTAATTCATATACATTGTATTTGTTTATGTGCATCATAAACAATTTTCTTATTTACATAGAACATATAAAGGTGCGATTAAACGACGCGGGCTAGCACGATCCTACGCGAGCCGAGCCGTCCGTGGAAATGCGGCTCGGCTAAATACGGACGCAAGCCTGCTCGTTTAAACGACGCGGGGTAGCACGATCCTACGCCAGCCGAGCCGTCCGTGGCGGCTACACATCAATACAAAATAGACAGTGACATCTGTTTAGACGGCGCGTATTAACACAAGCCGAGCCCCGCGCCTTTGATCTGTGTCGAAAAAACCGACAAGTGATGGATCGTGCAAACTTTGCCGAGCCGCGCCGAGCGCATTGTTTACACGGCGCGTGGCGCGGCGGACCACGAGCCGAGCCAGGCTCGGCTCGCGTGTTTGCGCGTCGTTTAATCGCACCTTTATTCATATCACGTATCCAGCACCAAATTTGAATATCCGATGACGTCATTCTCCGTGTTGCGTAGAAATGACAGAAAAAATCTTATGCTCAAATTTCAGGGAACAATCGTATTTCCTTTTACTTGGAAATATATTTTATTGTTACAAGTAAAAATAACACAATAAACAAATATTATAACTGTGTCTAAAATCCTAGGCAAAAAAAATAATAATGTTTATTTTGCCCAAGTAAAACTACACTAGCCGGCTTTATGCGGTAAACATTTTTATATCCAAAAAGATTTTAAAATATAAATTATAAATCAAAGAACTTTCTTCTAAGGATTTCGACGAATCACATCAAAAATTTCCAGGTCAACTTGTATTCAATAAACTGACGCTCAAAAAACGTCCTTTTATAAAAATATGTTTAAAGAAAATATTTCAATCATTCGTACACAAAAGCCGAAACATGTTTGCCAAACAATCATTTAATATATTTTCATTTAACTTGGGATCACATACGAAGTAAAATATTGGAAATGTAGGTAGGTAAAAGTTTAAAAGGTAGGTTTTAATATAACACATTTTACATTTCATTTGTATGAAGGATATATTTTCCATGTTTGTGGATGAAATGCATGTAGATAACGCAAAGGCTACTTTTTTTTAAATATTTATTTAAATTTGGCTCTAAAAATAATATATAGGCATTAGGTATGTTTACGTAATAGTTATTTAATTAATTGAACATAAAATCGAAATATCCTGACCTAATCAGCTGTCTATTCCTTATTTCAAGGATTAAATCGTAAAAATGCTATAAATTTTTATACAGAACTACGTCAAAAATAATATTTTAGAAGAAGAGAAATTGTGAGAGAAATGTTTGAAATTGAGATGACATTATAGGAGAATAAATTTTGAGATACACGTCACCTGAAGCCAATTTAAAATTTCACTTTGGCAATTTGCCTCAGATTTCTAGAGCCGTCATTTTATGGAATACAAGAAAAATCCATAACTTCATTTGCAGGACTTTGATTTATTAAGACTTCCAAACTTTGGGTCCCGCTTAATCAACGTAATGACACTGTAGGTGTTCCAAACTCACCTGATTGCCTCTTTGAAAGGACCTGAAAAAGAAATAATATTTTATCATTTAGTTTAATTATTATCCGTGAGTTATTTAGAGCAAACAAGAATTTGTGTTACTAATCTGCTAATGATTTTGGGACTGTCGGCTTGGGTCAGATTAAGTTTGAAATTATAATTGAAATGATAAGATAATTTCTATCCAACAAATTGTGGGATATTATGAAGTAATTTTCCCATAGGGATCTTCTCGTATTATTTTAACAAAAATGTTCATGATAATATCTAGATAATTTGTAAATAATATGTAATATTTGTTTCTACAGTTGTACATACATAAATTCTTAATAGTTTTATGATGTTACTCAAAAACTCAACTTGTGAATTTATGATCTCCGCATAACAAAAGATGGTAAGAATTGAGGAAAAAAACATGTCTATTAGAATTCAAGTCGTCGCTTTACTAAATTAGATTGGATCAAACCCCTTCAATCTTCCAATCAAAAGTCACGCACTAGGAGCCATCTCATCTGCTAAATCTTGCACCTGTCATAAAATCTGTATTGATAAAACGCGAACGCGAGTTGACAACACTCGAACTCTTGTCACCCCTCATCCCTTATTCACAGCTACACCCAAAGAAATACATACATTATTCTGAGGATTCCGCTTTCATATTTCCTCTGTAGATATTCAATACAAAATGTTTGAGAATGAGATTTTCAATCTATGTACGTAAATAGACTACCGTTTGCCGTTTCTCGTTTACTTTTCGTTGCTAATACATATTAAATGCTTGAGATTCTTTGGTTTAATGTAAATTTTAATATTCTGTTTATATACTCCTGTATCGCAAAAAGATTTTTTTAACTTATAGTTACCGTCAAAAAACTTGATATTGAAAGCATAACTTGTTAAGATTTTAAAAAAGCAACTATGGAGTTTCTTGCCGGTTCTTCTCCATAGACTGTTTTCCGAATCGGTGATAAATGTTAAAATTTGTTATGACGATTCAAAAGTGCTTCTAAAGAAAATATAATTGAATAAATAAATGTTTGAGTTTGAAGAATTCCGCCTCATTAACTATCTCTTCTAATTGTCTCGAAAAGTAGTTTGCTTTTATTTCATTAACAGCGCCTGTCTTCAATATCTTAGGAAATCAAGAAGTATCTGCATCAATTAAGACCGTTTGATACAAAGTGCATGCTTGTCTTCCAAGTATCGAAACCAATTTACTAAGTTTGGTTTTCGTCAGAGTTCAGACTGCAGACATAATAAACAGTTGCAAATGTTTGAATTAAGCATCCATTTGAACTAAGGAAAGTAAGTATTTATTCCGACAATTTGTTTATATTAAAATAGTATGAAATATATGAATTGATGATTTGACAAAACCAATGTACCCTACAAATCAGCTATTAGGCTTTGCACATCTCTATAAATCTAGAATAGCAAATTTATTCATACCGCGATCAAGTCAAAACATTATTTGAGGACAAAACCCGACTTCCCCACCATATCAATTTAAATATTTCACAACATAATACCTATAGGAGTATTTCATAACTACACATAAGTGGTTGTCGGTCAAATTGACCATTTAAGTAGAAGAAATATTCCCATTATATTATGCTAAATTACTTGATTTCAGAGTGTTTTTGCTAGATATTTTAAGTTGTGTAACAATTTCTCGATTAACTCCATATTCTAGTCTGCACTAAACTCCGTTTAGTTCGGGCTACATCGCCGCGTAACCTCCTCGAATTTAATATTTATAATTAATTTCTACACCGCTTAATAAATAACCGTTGTTTACTGCTAATCCTCGAAGCGACCTAATTGCACAGAAAACGAGATCCTAATCCAATATTGTGAGCACGTAGGTGTAAACCGTCAGCCATTAAGAAACTTTAATAAGACTAGGGATGCATACGATCTGCGAGCCTCGTACGAAGTTTACAGAAAAGTTAGTCACAGTTGGAAAAAGGTTTAATCTTTTAAACCTATTACGGGTTACGAGTTGAAGTAAGGCTCAGAGTTTTACAAGACTTTCCTTGTAGGCGGATAGGCTGATACGTTCGTCTTTGTCAAGTTTTTGTACAAGTAACTATTTGAACTGTATTGCAGTTTATAATGAACATCGCTGTATCGTTATAAAACAACATATTATGTAGGCACATTAGATGTTGTTTTGCATGTCCAAAGCCATATTTAAAAACTGTTTTAATTCCTTACGAACTTCCCAAACCACGCAATCATTTTTTAAATAAAGGAGTTTCCTTCTTTATTTGGATAGGCCTACTACCTAACCACTGGGTTTCCAGGTGGAATTAATACACATGGTATGCGTGTCCATAAATGTTATAAAGAATAATATTATACAATATGAATCAGCCGAACGCTTTACTAATAGCTCTTGAATAATAACTCTTCACTAAAAAGGAATAACATGAACAAATAAATACAATAATAAACACCAACGCTTTACCAGGCTAAGAGGTCCCTGGATTCATTAGTCGTCTTTACGATCTCTCCACAGTACATCAAACAACTAACGCCAGCAGTGTTAATACTGTCGGTGTTTATACTGGAATAACACCAAGAGCATCTTAATACAACTTAGTTCAGGATCCATCGCCCATTTTTGCACTTGATTACTATCAAGCTAATTTTCCGTGAGTAGCTTTATTTTGATGAGACGCCCAATAATTTCCTGTACGAAACTCTCGATTGTGGTAGTTAACAGAGGTAACAAGGATAAAAATTTTTGATTTGATGGTTCTCAAATATTTATTACGCAATTTGTAGGACAATATGTCTGTTGAATTATATAAATATTAACTAAGTGAAAACAAAAAAATCAGCTGGTTAGTAATCATTTATGATGACCTCGTTATCGATACACATTGGAAAGAGGGGACTCTTTGATCAAACCATAGATTTTGTAGGACAAATATTTTTTCGAATAATTTAGATAATTATCTTGAGATTGAACAAAAAAAAAATCAGTTAGTAATAAATATTTGAGAACCATCAAATCAAAACATTTTATCCTTGTTACATCTGTTTGCTACCACAATCGAGAGTTTCGTACAGGAAATTATTGGGCGTCTCAGCAAAATAAAGCTACTCACGGAAAATTAGCTTGATAGTAATCAAGTGCAAAAATGGGTGATGGATCCTGAACTACTGGCGTTAGTACTGATAACCTCCGCCTTCCTAAACTGAACTCTCATTGAAACGAAACAATTATTAAATCGGCCAAGTCAGACTCGCGGCACTAAGAGTTGCGGTCAAATTATTGAAAAGCAGTTCCAAATAATCGATCACCCACCCAATTTTTGATTGTGAATATTTAATCTCTATTTCTTATTATTTGTTTTTATGAAAAATTCAACAGCTTAACTATCACTGTTCATGTGATATAGCTTGGTGACAGACGGACAGCTAAGTCTTAATAATAAGGTCCCGTTTTATATTGAGTACTGAACCCAAAAGACAAGTCCGCAACGCCGACCTTCCATCATCAAGCGCAGAAAGTCCCAAATACAATTTTGACTAGTTGTAACGAGTCACATTTGCATAAATGCGAACACTTCTGAAATATTCATGGAGCTCTGTTTATTTTGACCTCGCGTAATTGTGTCATAGATTAGAACTTAACAATGGATTTAATTGTAAGCTGTAGCCTCGAGTTGTTTTACAGTGGCAATTTATTTTTGAATTGCGCTAGTTCTTGAAACGGATATTGTTTCGTTGGTTTCGTTACTATGTATTGAGAATTAAAATAAAAACAAATCTGAACAGTGATTCCAACGATATTTGTATATTGTAAAGCAGCTTATGAGAATTATTTTTAGTAATCAGTTGGGTTTTATTTTATTTCTCTTCCTTTAACATATACATATTCAACATTACATTAATACTTTTCAATTAATA
>CAJQZM010030246.1:0-19588 GCA_907164665.1 Colias nastes | reverse complement strand
TTTATGTATGAATTCAAATAAAGATTTTATTTATTTATTATTTATTTATTTATTTCTCAACCTTCAGGCATATTTTAACTATATGCACATATTATTATGTACCTATATCTAAATATAGATAGAGAAAACTACAGAATTCCGTACATCAATATCAATATAAGTTTACCTTTAACTTTTTTGCATATGAATAAAGCTATACATCAAAGTAACAAGTGTGTCAAACTGTCATGAATACTTTACTAGTTCCGTAAGCTTGGAAATGTGACTAGAGTTGTTTCTATTTACGGATTAGAATTGGATTAGCCTTTTATTTCATTTTATTCTGATTCTATGGAATCGAGGAAATTTTTTACCTGATGAGAAATTGAGTTTGAGGTATATTTGTATAATTTCACAAATTGAATAGTGACAATATTTCATATTGTTGTTGTCGCATTAATTTAAAATCATATTTTACATTGTTGACAAATGTAGGTAGATACGAAAAATACTAGTGGTCTTTCGAAAAAACAGCTCACAATATTTTCCTGAAGCAAATTTGTGTACCTATCGTCACTTGACTGCCTTTACAACATCAGTTATAAAACTAAGAAGCGCATTTTAACTAATTAAACAAAGGCAACTATAACCATAACCGTATTCTTCGCAAGTTTCCCAGCACCAGTGTTATTTTAAAATTTAAACGAATAATAAACCGTTAAACCACTTAATTGAACCGTTAAAATTTAATTTTGCCGCAGCGCTGACGTAAAAATGACGTACGGAGTCGGTTAGCATCATTTGTGCTGGAGCAATTAGTAGAATTCACTTTTAAATTGTCCGAGTTTACTGAACGTGGGGTTTTTAACGTTATTTCTTTCAGTTCTTGATTGCGCTCAGGTTTTGTTACGAAATAAGGCTGGTTAAGCTTTTAGTGAAACGCTCTCTCGAGCTAAAAGAAAACCAAAACACGCTGTCGACTCTAAGTTCCTTAAAACATCGAGTCATTTTGTTCGTGTTTATTGCAACTTTTTATTTAGTGCCGGAATACGAACAGGGTTTGGATTTTTAACGTTTCAATAATTAGAGTCAATGTTCGTTTTTACTTTTTACACCCATTAATGTAATTACAACACCCCTCTTATTCATTTTTAAAAATTTAAATGAACAAGTAATAGAGGGTTTTCCTAAGATATACCTTGATAGTTTGTAATAAAAAATACATAACTACTAAGATCTTTGTCTCACACAAAGCAGAATTTATCTACGTAATTAACACAACACAAGGTGTTTCGTCAATCATCAGTCGAAATAAATGAGCAATTAGACCAGATTTAATGGGCCGGGTAATTAAGGGATCCTTAGCGACGTTTATTCCCTCGATCACCTTAATGAAACCTTTGAATGCTAATAATGGCTGGTATTGTTACTCGGCCGATCAAATGGCGGAGGAAAGAGGAAAGTATTATTATTTATTAGCAATTGTGCGCACGTTTTCAGCGACTTTCTGGAGCCGTAAGATAGATACTAAGTATAGGTACAGATGGGTAAGACTTTCTAATAATTTTTATCAATCTTTATGTTAGAATAAACAAGCTGATGTTCCGTGATCAACACAGCGTATAAACATTTGTTAAAGGAAAACAGGGTTGCGAGCTTTTTAACTCGGAAAGGATAAAGAAACGATTAACGACAGGTTTACGGGAAAGGATGGAAAGTGATTTAACTTAAAATTCTTAAATAAAGATCCATCAAGCAGTAACAGCACAAAAATTATTGGGATATTGAAATTTGACCACAAACAATTTGAGTTTGAATAACAAGACGAATATGTATTTCCACGTAAAATTATTATCTCATTATAACGCTACTACTATTGTGTCATTGTATAATTCGTTAGCTTAGTCCTTCGTTACTGAATGTCCTTTCAAGTATTTCCGAATATCCAACGCCCATTATACACCACATTATACCCACAATAGCAATTCTCTGTACTAGATAATTCAGTTTAGCAAAATCACAAATAATTACGCAACTCTAACCTCAAGGTTACGTCAGTTCATGATAACTAAATGAAGTCGTCCATTGATTCGTGGACAATTTTAGATTTCTACGGACTTCGTAATGAAGCATCATTCAAATTTAATGTGGTCATGAATACATGTATTGATAGAAGAGTTCAATTCATACAATTCATACAACCATATCGTTGTTTGTCATATTACATTATTTGAAATGGATAGGAACTAAATAATAATACATACGTATATTGATTTTGTCAACACATTAATATTGCAATGCTTGCAATAACTACATTATTACAAACAATAGGAGCAGAGCACAGCCACAGATAATATACTTAATACTATACTAGGCACAGATTAGTGCTATATTTGTTTTACCTATTTATACAGAGAAATAAAAAAAAGCAATTAATCAATAACATCATTTTAAAGATATCGCTACAAATCTACCACTTCTCCTATGGGTATGGATTATCTGCACATGACGGATTCCGGGTGACTCTTAACGTAATCCGTTGTATGACAAAAATCGCAGTTAGATATACCTATAACCGTTAATGGGACCCCATAAGCAAGACTCATTTGTATGCGACTGCGAAGAAGGCTATTTAAAACATAAAAAAATTATTATAACATAATTTATGTGACGAAATGTCAAACAGTACAGATCAATCAAAACACAAAAAGCAAAATGAATGTGCCCTTATTATTCTTTAATTGGCGTCATCCCTGACCCACATGCTTTTGGAATAATCAACAAAAACAGCTCGCTGCAAATTAATCCAAAAACCAATTAAAAAAGAATCCAATGGATACAATATTAAACCGTACACAAATATATTTCAAATGGTAGTGTAAATAAATGTCAGTTTTTACATATCAATGACCGAGTATTTTTGGTAAACGTTCGGTTTATTTGGACCGCGTTAATTTAGAGAACGAAACGATTCAGTTTCAGGTAAATGGATGGAATCGGTTCCGAAAAAATAACCTGCTTGATCGAATTGGACTAATGAAATGGTGCGGCTGTTTTAATGTTTACTTTTACAGGTGAACTTTAATTAGTATCGAAATATATAAAATTTCTCCGAATAAGTTCACGTGTTCATTAGCCAATTATCTAACCAATTTAAAACATAGACAAAGGAAACTCATAAACCTACATATTTTATATCATGAAATGTCTTGTATACCTAATTAGTAGGATTTAAAGTAATCAAGATAAAATACAGAGAGAAAATTAACAGAGCAAGTCTTGTTATATTATTCCTACAACGAAAATGTTGCAAAGAATTTCTTGACTTGGTTAAGATGATATCCAGAATAACGCGAACTATATCTGTTAAACTTACATAGATTAATGGCAAAAAATAGTTAAAGGGATTTTATAGCTGATTTATTAATTATTAACTTACTTATTTAATTACGATTCTAACCACCAATGTAATATTTATAGAAGTGCGTATTATGTATGTCACCTAAATTCGATCAAAGAAAGAATATACAAGAATTAGTACTACTCATTCTTGGCCATTAAAATCTGATTCAATGACCGACATTTGGTATTGATGTCGATAAAATTTTGTAGTGCAGCCAACTCATTCTATCCTGTTATATCTCAGCTGTAATTCCCAACAAGAACTTATGAAATAATAATATTACCTATATGGTATTATTTCATGAATTTTAAATACATGAACACCACTTGAATTCTTCCATAGCATATTTTGTATACATAGTTATTGATTAGATGAAAAAATAGTGTCCATATAAGAAACTTTTTATAACTCAATAACATTGACTGTCTGTGTTTCAGAAACGTCGACTGAAATTCAATTTTCTTCAATTAAGTATGCCTTTTTACGCAAAGAAAATTAAGTAGGTCTTCTAATTTCAACTACTTAAATATATTAATACTTTGATAATAATTTTCTTCCATTAGCAGATTGGTATGCCTTTTTGAGCAAAGAAATACCTATTTATTCTAATAATTTCAACGGTAACTAAACTATATTACAACTTTACAAATAAAGTTAGTACCTACATGTGTTGTAATTCAAAACAACTAAACTCATACTACTAAAATAATAACCCTTTTCATCTTGACGCAGTGTTGTTGAAGGCTTTGTAGCGACCAGCCAACAGTATTTGATTTAGTCCGAGTAGTTTTAAATATTTTATGGAATTTGTTATTTTTACGTTTATTTTATACTAGCTGCACCGCGCGGTTTCACCCCCGTGGCTCCACTCCTGTTGGTCGTAGCGTGATGATATATACCCTATAGCCTTCCTCGATAAATGAGCTATCTAACACCGAAAGAATTTTTCAAATCGGACCAGTAGTTCTCCAGATTAGCGCGTTCAAACAAACAAACAAACAAACAAACTCTTCAGCTTTATAATATTAATATAGATTACGATGAGTTTACGTTGAACTATATAAAGAGCTTGTATAAAATACATTATTTTAATAACTAGCGGTCCGCCCCGGCTTCGCCCGTGGTACATATTTCGCAATAAAAGGTAGCCTATGTTCTTTCCCAGGGTCTAAAGATTATCAGTGCCCATCAAAATCGGTCCAGTTGTTTATGCGTGAAAACCATACATACATACATAATTACAAACCTTTCCTCTTTATAATATTAGTATAGATAAGCAGTAGTTCTAATTACCTATATCTAATGTTAATTAATTTATGATAAAAACAAGCAACGATCACGTACCTACTAGACAAATTTTAAAATTTTCAATTTGAATCTACCTGCGTCGTTATTACATTAACAAATATAAATGCGAAATAAATTATTACAAATTCTGCTTAAAATGTAGGTACTAAACAAGAAATCCCGTAGCAAATTATTAATCACTTTCAAATATAAACCGAGCAACACTCAAGGGATAGTTCAGTTAATATAAATAATATTCAAACCAAAGTCCTCTTGAGTAAAGTGTGATTATACGCAGAAACTCTCTGAATAAAGATTTCCTTTGATTCATTTACCTAATATATCAATGTATAAAAATAACATTTCTTTGAAAATGGTACAAATATTAGTATAGGAATTAAGTGAATCCTTTTGTTTACACATTCTTTATACCTATTTTCCTTGTGATGCGAATGCAAATAAGATAATATGTAACATGATACGGTGATCGATAAGCGAAAGTAAAAATGTGGCTGCAAATGATATATGTAGTGAATAATAGAAAGGTACATAGCGGACGATATTTATATACTTTCAGATAATGCTCGAAATATGATATTTGAGTATCCACACACCATAAAGATATAATCAGCAATAAGTTAAAAGATTGTGTGTATCTTAGTGGTTCTAAGATACACAGAATTTGTGACTATTATTATCTTACAACTTAAATTACCAATAGATATCATAACTCAATTCATCACAAACGTAACATTGCTCGTAACCAAAAAACAAAATAGGTCTCAACCTAATTCCAAACTTTATTAGCATAAGTAGTGAATGAAGATATCAAGAGAAATTGAGTCTAGATCGAAGCTACGACTACTAGATACTAAAATGTTACGACATATCATTGGCAAAAGAGCTTCGGGTCGAATTCTTGCTTCACTAGTCAGGTGTAAATATTTAGACCACTTTGTATTGAAGTGGGATCAATCTCTATAAACTTGGGTTTTAGTTAGTGTCGTGTTTATTAAGATATTGAACTGGCTTGAAAGTTTTCGGATTATGTTACTCAGTATTCACTAGTTTAACCTTACAATTAAGTCGGTATAAACTTATTTTGAATAAATTTTCGTGATTGTGACAAACGAGTCGTCTTTTTAAGTACCTAGTTCATAATATATAAACGTATAAAAATCTGTATTGAAACAGAAAAAATAATGCAAAAGGTAGTTTTATCATACGGGTTGTTCTCCATTTAGCATGAGAAGTTCTAGCTTAAGCTAAGAAGAAAATATAAATGACCAATCTACCCAGAGGGAGCGTGATGTTATGCCAAATCACGTTTTGTTGAAAAACACTGCAAAAATACGAACATTTAAATACTAAACAATTGAAACACTTAAAAAAACAATATCTACATAAAAATCTGTATTTTTTATTCAGTAGATTACGTCCCTAAATATGCAAACAAAAATAGGAAATTTGCCATTCTAAAATGTCCGCAACGAATCTGAAATATATTGTGAGAATAAAACTGAATGTCCCATTGTGGAAAAATTTTTTGGCTATGTCCATATTGTATGCTTTACAGCGTTTACTTTTTTCTAATTCGACAAATATTTTTTTGCCACTATTTTTTATTGGAACGATAAATCGATAGGTACCTATAGATATACTTTATATTACATAGACATCAAATGGAATAAAGTATACGGAATAATGTACTGAATTTTAATAAAGACATATATTATAGCATTTAAATAACATAAAGCTTCAGTATCGAACTCAGTAGAGTAACGAGACGGATACCTTTTTAAATATTCACTTTTCTAATAATAATCATCCAAAATAGTGGATATTAGTAAGATGGTAATTCCTACAGAAATAAAAAGGAATCAATCAATATTAAAAAAAAAAAAAAACTAGCATACCTATATAGCAATAATGTAAAATTGATAACACTTCAATCGATTGTTATGCAAAAATATTTTAAATAAACTAACAATTGATACGACACACATTCAAATGTAGCGTCGTTTAGTAAGTCGATAAACAAATTAACTTCCGAGTTAAACCGTCGGTTAACAAAAGCAGATGCTATCAGGGATATAAAAACTTCCATTACATTGTAACATTTGAAGTTCCACTGATTTTATGTTCGATAAAAAGTTAGCATTATGCGACGTTTATTTAAATCGAATATCTATACATACTGATATTACACTTACTTTATATTTATTTCTTATGATTATTAAATTAAATAACATCCATACTTTGTGAATTTGGTTAAGTGTTTAAAAGCAATCAAATCTGTATAAATGTAGTACTCCAAATGTTTATCAACCTCTATAGACATAAGCTAGCACATTGCAATTAATGTAATTTCCCTCATCAATAATATTTAAATGATCTTGTTTAAAACAATTTGTCTTCTTCAAAAGTAACATTAGTGGCATAGATAGTCCCTCTGTAGACAGAAAACCTAGCAGAAGATACTTCTTCGGCGCTTCCTTAATCTTTTACCACCATATCTTTGCATACGACAGACTTATTTTTGCTCAGTCCACCACTTGGCAGCTCTCCAATCGGCGTAAAGCCTCACTCGAATCGACGTCGCGTTCCCAAAAGCTTATTTTACACTACCCCACATATAGGAAGGGCAAAATATCCGCACCATATAAAAGGAGCAATGTACTCTTTAACAGCACGGCGTCCGTTAAAATCGTGGTCCGTTTGTCACAGCCTTAAACAATTGACGCAGTCGACAAAAAGAATTCCTTCGGCAGTAAAGAAGAGTTACAACATATTCCCCTTTTGTTTGTCTCCTAACGACTGTTTTCCGAAAAATATTTAGACTATTAAAATGGATAAGGCTGGCACTGCGACATTTGGTCTGTTTTGTCATTTGAGAACTTTATGATGTCTTAAAGGGAACTCTATTATTATTGCCCTATTTTCATTCAAACGGAGATCAGATTTTACAAAATTTCTGGCCCGTTTTACTCAATTAGAAATTTATTTAATTTTACACTTTAACATTACTAGAAACTATCCGAACCATGTATTAAGTCAATGTTGCCAGAGTACCAACGCGTTAACATAGTAATAAATAGTTACTTGTACAGAATATATTATTATAGCTCAGGTGCAAAACATGCGTTGAATCTTCACACCATATACCCACATTGTCGAATAATTGATGAACTTCTTCATAAATACTCTTACTTTATTACTATCGACATCTTTTCTATTAATTCTTTCTCACGTACAATTTATCACAATAATTTAAGATAACTCCATAACATACCACAGTTATTACTATTCCAAATGGAACCGCGAAATCAATAGTCGACGATCTATAAAATTTAACGTCAATATCTTGTAAAAGCTATCCCTTTATGGTGAGACAAGCTTTATTGCACTGTTTGTCGAATACCATAAAGTGTATTTTTGATTGATCTTGTCAGTCAAAGGGAATAACAAACGGTTAACATAGTTACAGGCATAAAATAAGGTTACGTAAACAAGTTGCTAAACAAGATATATTTTGTTTTGGTCAGATTTCGTGTAGGTATTACAAGAGTTTTACCTGATTCCAAAAATTCGTGATATGTTTGATTAAAACATCCCACATAGAACTATATTATAAAATTATAATGTAGGTACCCTTGGCTGTATGAGATATTTATTAGATTTGCAAACAATAAATTTAAAAAGCATTTAAATAATACACTCAAAGCACAATGATAAAATTAAATAATTAAGAAAAATTCTGAAAATTACTTTAGTGTCTTCGAAAGTTTTAATTTAGTTTAAAGTTGTTACGGTGATAACGTTGACTTTATGAATTCCAAGAAGTGGTAAATTTCAGTAATTTATTTTAACTGTGAAAAAGTTGTTAAAGTGAAATTGATATTTTCTCAAGTAAAAATATAATATGATAATTTTGAAGAACAAATTCTCACAACCGACATTTGTAGATAGTCAAAGTTTTTCCAATATTAATCTTTGAATACTAAGAGCCATTTATATAATTATATTTATTTTCATCATCTCATATGAGTATGTAATAATCGATTGTAACATTAACATGTTAATCACCATCGCAGATGCATTGTTTCTAACAGTTAAACCCTCGAAGGTCATTCCTTCCTACAATTTATATATTATTGCTCTTCTTCTTTTATTACGTTCTTACTTTTACCATAGTATAGAGAGAAGTAGGCCAACTCCCGGCGTTTAGGAGCGCACGGTAGCTAAACTCGCGAGGTGCAGGGTTTTCACTTGTCACATTAATATTTTAAATAATTGTATATAAACAAACACTGACAGCTCACAGCAATGGCGCGTCCCTCACAAGAAAGGTCCAACTGTCCATGAGAAGGAACCGAGCAGCGTTGTGTGCGTGCGCCAAGATTGCGTAGGTACATGAACGGGGGGCGTTCGAAGATATCTTACTTTTCTCTTTATACTATGGTAAACTTTTACTTTATCAATGTCCTTGACCTCATAACCAGCTTATCATAACATAGAACTATAATATAAAGCACGTATATGTTTTTTATATTCGTGGATATGCGTGGGACGAGCGTTTGAGATTAGGGTTCCGGATAAAGTCCCTGATAACGCACTTGTTTTGCGATTTTGATCCTTAAGAACTTTTATTAGGGTTGTTTTGAAGTTAGAGCGTTTAAAGTTCTAGAGACGCGCGCTTTCCCTCTTAAATTGTAATAGGCTGTTGATTTAATCGACAGATTTCACACATTGGAAAAACAAACTGGTAAACAGGAAACAAAAAGTCCCCTAAAATTTTAAAGGAAAGTATCGTGTTTGTGTTGTCGTAAGTTTCATAATTAGGTATTCACGAGTTTTAAAGCAAATTTAATTTAAGTTGTTCTTCAATTGTATAACTTATTAATAAAACTTTGTTTAGATTATTTGCGAGACAACTTTTTAAGTGTCTCCAGTCAAGCAAGATAGAAACTTCAAGATTTATTTATTTATTTATTTAACTCTTTAATAGTTGTACAGATAGGTAACCTTAGAACTACTTATAGATAGACCAGAGTACAACTATTTTGGCGACCTTATCACTTAATAATGATCTCTTCCAGGCAACCACGGTAAAAAGTAAACAAGCAAAATTATCACTATTGGCGGGACGAGAACAGAAAAAAAAGAATAATTAACAGCAAGAAGCTGATTTCTAAGTTTCTAGACTTTAAATTTAAATAAATATTACATTTAAATATTAAAAGATTACCACACGAATACCCTTTGGTGCTGTAATACTATTATAACAGGAAGTAGCAGATTGTCGCCGTTGTTAAGATATCAAGTGCTCTGAAGCCAAATAAGTTTGAAATCTTGAAAAAACCACGGGCTTTGAAACCCGACAACGTCTTGAAATTGCTATATATCGTATGACATTGGGGTCGTTATCACTTAAATCTAGCTAATAAATAAATCGTAGGATTAGTTTCAAAAACTTTAAAACATATTTAATTGTTAGTCTTATATTCTTGGTTAATGAAAAAAATAATAATAACATATGCTGTTTATCCTGAATTTGTTTTATAATATCGCATGATATTTTAGAACGATAGCCATTCCTCACAATTTCCATACCCCATTTCACACCCTTCAAGTTTTGTTTTGATGACAAAAAGGAAACAATATTCGTTTCCAAGGTTCCATCAATCTACCTTTTAACATTCCATACAAATCACTTATGATAATGTGACTATTTAGATGCAGATACGTACAGATATTTACGAAGACGATTAATTTTAATAATAATTATCAATGTCGATATAAATTATTATAAATATCGCATAACATTGAACAACTTTTTCTATAAATATTTGCAGTAGGTACTGCGCCTTCGAGTCTGAACTTCTCTAACTTTTTGACCTTTTAACCTCTATCCTGTTAATTCAGACACTCGGGCTCGAAGCAATAATCCCAAGACTAAAATATGAATATAAATCACAATGAATAAATAGGTAGGTACTCAAAGTAATTTTCAACTTAAATTCAATCATTTAAGCAACCGATCCCTATAAATATTTAAAACCTATCAAATAAAATGATATTGAATGGCAGGATAATTATATCGAAATCAGAAACTCACTGAATCATTAATACAGTGAACTTAATATCACGCCCACTTTAATCAGTAAGTATTTATTTGTAACAAAAACCGGCAAGCAGAGCTCTTAATTGTCCGTAATTAATATCTGTCCACGCGTACACCGTGTCTCCGAATAATTCACTATTATACCGTGATATTGTGATTTATGGAATGCTAGATTTCCCCCTATACCGTATATATAATTATACTCTGTCCATTATATTATTTGCTTTTTGACAGCTTCACGCCTATGAAGGATTGTATTGTCTATGTTAAAATGTCATACAAATAATTATTGTACTTCATGGACAGGCCCCGCCCACTTAGTGATGTCTACGCAGAATTATTCAATGATGGGTCGATAGATTATAATAATCGATAGAAATACTCTGTAAAATGTATCCGATACAGAAAAACTCTTCTATTATGTTAAATAATTTAAACATAAAGACAACCAAATTGTAAGATAGAAACCAATAAATAATAAAATATTAGTTTAGTTTAGTTTTAACATAAAATGCATAGATATGTGGACTTATTATTACATATCTTATTAGTATGTTTACGTTGTAATTATTATTTACGTACCTGATTCGATTTATGATAATATTTTGAATTTATAATTGAAATGGTATCACAATCGATAATCTTTTGTACATCACTTCTGGTATCACCCGTCGAGCTGTCAAAAAGCAATTCTTATAGTGGACAAACTATAATCGATATTTTTACTTGCTTTCGGTTATGTGTTTCAATTAACATAACGTGGTTTAAAATAGGTTAAACTTTTGTTACAATTTTACATTATCAGGCTCTAGGACAAAGTAACAAATAGTCATAAAATTTTCAATTTTCAATTTTTCTGGTACATAAATATTGCGTAAATATCACATAAAATATCATGAATACACAACGGGAGAAGATGTCAGATATCAAAACAAGACACCAGTATTTAAATATTATTTAAATAAATATAGGTACGGTAATATAATTCGCTATTTGAATAAATTTTCTAAAACATTTTAAGAGACATACCTTTATCACCAAGGTCAGATGGAGTTCATACTGTCTTATTTTCATATTATCTTCCAATATATAGCCCGATTAGCATAACCGTATTAGAAAATTTAATAGCAAAAACGTCGCCTACACAAAAAGATCGTTGAAAGTTAATAAAGCCATAAATAAAACACGACAAAAGGCCATACATTTAAAAACATTCCACGGCATATTGAATGAAACCCACGCGGCATTGCGCTCATTCACTGCGCGAATTAATCACACACATCGATTCAAATTACATTGTGCCGGCTTCTCGTATGTGATTCTTTTCTTGATATTTTGAATTTGGAATCGAGAACGTTTTTTTCTTTTTTCGCGGCTTACGTGTTGCCAGTATCATAAACGTTTATACAATTCGAATGAAGGAGGTTTTAAAAGGAATTTTAAATATTTTATTGTGGTTGTACTAGCTATAATTGGTATAGGCCAGGATATATAAGACTATAATATTCATCTATATATTATAATCTTCTTGACGTTGGTCATGAACTCCATGATAAAATTCGAAGAAAAATATATTTTCGAATAGGATAGAAATTTGGGCGTTTATTTAAAAATGAATAAATTAATTTTTACATAAAATAGTACACCTACGCAATGTGATTTCAGCTTAACATTTCCTGTAATTAAATTGGGCTAACAATATAATTCCAATATTTTAAGTAGGTAAGACATATTTTCGACCGTGACTCCATAATTTTCCCTGATACCGTTACAATAAGTAGGCTTGTAGCCATTGTTCAGTAAGTAAATTTAAACAACCAATTGCGAGCCCTCGTTAATTCATCGTGGAACTAAAAAGCAATTTTCCGACTTGAATCATTAATCAAAAATAATCATTTGAACAAATATTGGGTCGAGTTCGCGCCGCAATCTGATGATGGATGACGTCACAGATAATAAATTTGTTTAATTAGACTATTCAGTTAAGACTTCATTAATTCGCGGGTAATTTAATGGTAGGTGTCAAGTTATCTATAAATTACGCGGTTTATCAATGAAATTTAAACGCAGCTGTTACTGTAAAACAAAATGTATTGAAAATTAATAAATCTGCCAACGAGAAATACATTGAATAGGATTTTAACTTTATTTAATATAGCTGTTTTGAACTTAATTTAATATCTAAATCTCTGTATTATGCGTTGAAAATGGACGGTTTTGGGATCGAAATTTTTATCACCACTTCAGAGAGGGATGCACGCAGAATTTAATTAAATTTATATTGTATCCGTCCTTCGCCTTAGGGCATTTTTATATTATTAGAAACCAGCGGTATGGGTTGTGGTTTGATTAATAAAAAAAAACAAAAATTTAAAAATAGAACACCGACAATTTTTTTTTTTATTTCTTATGGAGGTAATTTTAGTGGCACTTTTTTAAAAAATCTTACATAATTTAATGTAGTAAGTAGGTACCTACCTACTTACTTATCTTATTTTTCATACATATTTTTGTAGATATAAATATATTGTTTTACTCAATTACTACACTCGTTTTCATCCTTATTTTGTTTTTCAAAAATATGTCAATCTAGAAAAAATAGCGTAAAAAATTTCGGCAAAATAAAAAAAATACATAGACATTCTTTAGCGACTACTTTAAACGCAATTGAGTTAGCCAATTGTTGCGCTAATTCAGTTACTAAAGGTATTTAGTGAACTTCGCGTAATACAATTAGAATATTTCGAATAGTAGGTAATTCGCACAAATTTAATGTGAAAATTGTATCGATTATTGGTTAAGACTACAGACCAAATACTAATGTATTTACTATTCAGTTTACAACTCAAAGGGAATAAGCATGATGCCAATTTATTTCCATAACGTTAGATACATATTTCCTAAATTAATTCCTGATACAAAATTATTAAAAATGTTTCGTGTCGATTGCTCAGTTCAAAATAAATTCTTTATAACTTGTACAGGTCGAGAGTAAATAAATAGTATGTTTTTCATAACTAAGTCGTTACTAATAACTATAATAAGATTCGATAAAAACACCAAGTCATCCTTTGAAGGCTTGTTAATTCGTTAACTGATCGACGAGTAATGTTTCTCAATAACAATTCCACAAGATTATATTTTAACACACATGCGGCGTAATTATTCTTTTACATGTAAACATTATATTTTTTTAATATAGGTCAAAACAAAGAGCCTTTGTATATTGAGTATTTACGTTCCATTTAACGGTCGGTCTATGGTCACTGAAACCGAAGATAATCGGACATGTGGTTCCGATTTGATGACATCATGGTTAATTTAACGGCTGTCTAAAAACTGAATCAATTTTATAATCACATTAACTGATTGACCACAAATTATTTATTAAGAGACTGAATTAAGGAACTATAAACGTAACTACATGAAAGTAGGTAACACTATTACTACTGCTTATGCATAAGTGATTTAAGATGATTAATAATTTTGCAGTAACAGGATAGACCTTATAAATGCGTGCATAATATGTTGTTGATAAGAAAATGTAGATATAGCACAAACAATAGTTAAGGTACCTTAACCCTTTGTAAAGTGAAAAGGCAGATGCATTTCATCTTTGTATGACAAACCGGAGACAAGTCGATAGTTGATCTGCCTTGTATGTCCTGCCAGAACGAATCTTCTTTTTGTTAATTTCCGTCCTATTGAAACCAGGTCCCCTCAGTTATACGCTCCCGCGATAAACACTACCAAAACAAGACTGCAATGCAAAAAATAAAGTACATACCTACTACCAATACTTAAATAAGTTTCACATAATTAGTGGATAGATAGAACTGAAAGAAAGGTAAATCTTGATTTATTTTTGTAAAGTATTTAATATTTGATATAATTTAATATTGAAACTGCCATCTAGTGGTGATAGATTAATTTTCAGTTTGTCTTTGACTCAATTGTTGTATAATTTAACGACTTTGGAGAAACCGAATTAAATTCATAAATCAATCAACTGAATATTTCTGCTCCTGAATTTCATTTTATAACAGTATTCCGATTTTTCAATTAACTCTAGTAACTTTGAAGAACTTTAAGCATCCGCACACGAGACAAGTGTATCGGCAAAGCGTGGTTGACAAAGCAAGGGAACCGTTTGATCATAAGAGGCTTACGTGATTGTTTATATATTGAATTTTATATGGACTATGGAGTTCTAAAATTCTCTAAAACAGGGTTTTACAATCTCAGTCGGGTTTTACAGTCTGGTCATTTTCAAGAGGTATTGTATATCGTTTTAAATTTTCATGTTTGATAACTAAATTAAGGCTTTTACATGCGCTAATAACCTTGAGCATACTTGACGGATCTCAAACCTCTCACCCTGCACCTTCTTTTTTCCTCGCATTTTGTATTTAAAAAGATACTAATCAGTGAAACAAAAAATCCTCGTCAGGGACTGTTGTGTAACTGATAATTTATTAAACATAAAATTTTCAGAGCTCTAAGTCAGCAGGTTACGAAGTTTATAGAGTATTTGCGGAAAAATCGATGACCACGGCACATTTTTTTTCTAGAAATCTATTAACTTTGGAAAAAAGTCCTCGCGAGCAATTAAAGATCAAAGACCATCCTATTTTATATATTTTTTTCGGTATTGTGCTTTATGTTGTACCAGACTTTATAGAGGTTGAACATAGTCGAAATTGCCGGGTAACGCTTAATTATTTTTACCCTCATATAAAAACAGTTACGTAATAAAGACGTGTATACACTTGATATGAGTCGTGATTTTATTCTAGTGTGTAGGTCGTCTTTGTTGACGCGTGCTATTTCATTGTCACGTACATTCCTCCTCATGGCCATTTTTTGTTTCTTTGTTGTTTTTTCTTTCCAAATACTATTTCAACTTGAACACGTGGAATAGGAATCCACGTGTTTCTAATGAATTTATTGTTACAAAGGTAAATAAGGAAATGCCTAATAATTTTAAGGAATATTCTTCACAGAATAAAATGCTTCTGTATCGAGTGAAATTATTGTTATTTGAGCGTTTCTGTGAAAAAGGCGCCAACAAACTCGATGATAATTTATAAGGAATAGCTTTATTATTTTGTTCACACTCCTATTTCAATCTATCCACGGGACGTGTCTGTCATTTAAATACGTTTCATTTTGGAATAAATTGAACGAAATTTTTGCCGATGTCACATTGAGTCGAGTAATCGTGTTTTAATTAAATGCCTTACGCCCTTTTTAACGAGATTTTATTTATGAGAAATGTTTAAAATTTCTAACGAATTTATTTTTATAAATTGGTATTTAAAATATTTTAAATGAACTGCAAATTAAAATAGCTGTACAATTATTTGAGTATTCGATTAAATATTGAACGTTTAATTTTGTAGGTTCGATGAATGAATGATGGTTTGACGATTTTGAGGTAACGTATAAATTCGATAGGTAATATACTCCTTTAAAGATAATAATATATTACTCTCTTCTAATAGTTTAGTAGATAGGTACCTGTCTTCTCTTAAGTCCATAATTCTACAGACACGGTAAATATACAACCTACCCACACATAATATACCTCATCACCGAAACCTTTACTAGGTACACAAAATACATTTGCTCTCCGCTTAAATTAGGGCATATTTAAATAGCAAAATGTCAAACGTCTTGTAAAACGAATCAACTTCAACCCTACGCCTTGAGTCATCGTATAATCAGTTTTAGTGAGCGGAACACAGCTGCCACTTTATATTTGAGAAAGGGAACTGTGTCAAAACAGTACTTAGAGACGGTATAAGAACAATATTCCAGACTTGCCTTGCAAAATTCAATTATTAATTACATCAGGACGGGAGGTAACTTTGAAATTGCTAGGGCAAATGGATAAGAATTGATGAAGTACTAAATTTTCGCTTTCATAAATTATAAGTTGGGTAAAAAGCTCTAAAAATGTAACCAATGAAAGGTCACACGAAACAAAAATTAAATGCAAAAAAATAAATAAAAAATATACCGGCCGGATTGATAACCTCCTCCTTTTTTTTGAAGTCGGTTAAAAAGAAATGAAAAATATCTACAACTTAGGTACAAATCTAAATGGTCGTAAGTTCACAATAATTTAATACAGCATATTATACACAATAATGCCGTAATAAACATTTTCCCTCAGGAACAGATTCCTCCACATAATGCCCTAATGGCTTCGAGCAGGATGTGTTAAGAATTCGATATCAGGTATAATTACAGAATTGATATTCAATAATAATGAGTTTCTCAGAGGTCTCATCACTACATGATAGTATAAAACAAAGTCACTATCTGTAGGAATGTTAAATCTTTTTTGCGTAGCTTACGCAACGGATTTTTTTGCGTTTTTTTTTAATACTCATAGTCTCGAGGAAGTTTTAGTAGGTATATAATTTATTAGGTTTTAAACAAAGCAAGCGAAACCGCGGGCGGAATGCTAGTGATTGATAAAATATATTAAGAGAAGCCAGTGTAGGACCGTTTATCATGTCAACGAATTTGAATATTTGGTGCAGAATAGGGATTTAATGGCGGCAGTTTGTCCAGTGCTGCTGAAAAAGGAAGCCATTGTTTTGCCGATACCGACGTATCGGTCAATCAAGATCTCTGAAATTCTACACGAATACCAATTTTATGATACTATCGACAAAATGAAATGACTGTGCCCAGTTTCGCGTTGTGGTAAACATGTTTCGTACATGTTTCGTTGGTAACTATGTTTCGTCTCACATTAAACAATAGATACAAATATGGCTGTTTGCATATTGTTTTATACATCAAAATTACTAGGGGTGCATCCGATACCGATACCGATACCGATATATCGGCGATACTTCGGGTTAGCCGATATATCGATATCGACGATATTTTTATGACCGATTCAACGATACTTTTTAATTTAAAAATGAAGTGTAAAAGAGCGTGTTGTCTCGTCTATTCCGTTGCAAACGAGGCATGAACTATGCATGAACTATATAACGGGAAACCCCGCGCTTGTGAGTGTGTTGTTGAGTTGTCCCAATATGTCGAGAGATGCAGATCCATTCGTTTTCTGGCGCAATGACGTTTTATACCCAAATTTTTGTTTAAAAAATTGCGCAGAAGTACTTTAGTTTCCAAATGAGTTCTGTTGCATCTGAGAGATTATTTTCCAGTGCAGGTCTTATTCAAACAGACTTGCGAAATCGCCTTTCTCCGCAAAGCTTAAGATATAATATGATAAACAAAAATCTTATCAATGTTAATTTTAATGACTAAAATTTTTAATTGCCTAATTATTCACCTATGTCTCTACTTTTTATATTAATAAAAGAAAAATCTGACTTGTGATTTATTTATTATACCTTCATTTTTGAATTCACAGTAAGCGTATCGGTATCGGTATCGGTATCGCCGATATTTTTATAACAGTATCGGTATCGGTATCGTATCGGCGAAAAGGCGTATCGATGCATCCCTAAAAATTACAATTACATCCTACGTTCTACCTTCATATGTTATTGTTATCGTACACATAAGAATCCTATTACAATATTCAAAATACATCTTCTAAATTCCTGCATTACAAACTTTTCCAGTAAAACTTTAAAGAAAGAACCCTCAAAAATTTTTGCACAAACGAAAGAATTTTATAAAAATGTCATCCATCCAATTACTCTCAAAAGCGGAACCTTTCAAGACAAATTATAACAAGACCAGCGACGTAGCACCTGAGATATTTTCACTCGGTCAACTGGGTCAAGTATATGACTGCTTTCTTATTTATAATGCTGGAAATGTAATACTTTAACTACGGAATTATCTACTAAGGACGTTCTTGTATAAAATTCAAATTTCCGAGATGGATATTATAATAATTCCACAGCAGTTTTTAGCACCAGAATCGAGCTTGATATAAAAATATATTGTAACCTAATATTATATAAGAAATCTGATAACAATGCTCATCAAATACCTACAGTAGGTTTCAATTTTTATTATATACCTGTGGGCATAAAAGCGGTGGTTATAATACGATAAACAAACACATCAGTCTTTTTTTAAATTTAAGTTTATATTGTATACAGCTCGTATCCCGTATATCATAAATTCAGTGATTCATTCAAACACTACATCTTTCACATTTATAATATAGATTTCTACAATAAAAAAAACAAATCCCCATATCGTTTGAGATAGCGATTGCTAATAAAATAGTAATACCCAATCACGAGAACTAAAACGTTTTAAATAGATTTCTTTCATCAAACATCAGAGCTTTGTGACACCGCATGCAACCGTTTGCAATATTCTAATGAAAGGCTAAAGTACCAACGCTCGTTTGAAATGTATTCAAAGACTGAATTCAAATTATTTGCACTATCTGTTGAAGGCGAAAAGTGTCGATGTGGTGATTTATAAATCATTAACTATCATAAGTTTATATAGAAATTAAAAATTGACCAAGTATAGAACACTTCTAAAAATAATTGTTGTTTTCTTAAATTATATCACCAAAACATATTACATAATACATTATCAAAATAGCAATTGTCCGTATATAACAATAAACAAACAAACAAAATACTAACATTCAATCGAATCAAGGCAATTACCTAAGCCATTGTATGTGTTTCAAATAACAAGTAGCCAATACATAACAACTCAATAAACTGCTACAGAATTAACTAAAGGTTGTTAAACATTGTTCATAATATTATTATGTATTAAAACATTTTATTTATTTATTTATAGCCTTTATTGCCAATATTACAGGTTAC
>CAJQZM010030245.1:0-20783 GCA_907164665.1 Colias nastes | reverse complement strand
GGAATATGACAGTTGCCGAACAGTGACGAAGATTTCTATGCGCATTCTTACTTTTGGAGTACTGTATTTTATTATTAAAAATAAAGTATTGGAAAGGTCTTGGAGTATTATTGTATTCTTAATCAAACAAAGACGATTTCTAGGATTTTTAATATTTATATTCTTTGAAATAAATGTAAATATTGCAATAACATTTAATTTGATTTACAAAGAGCAAATATAAAGATACATTGGCTTTTGTATAGAATCTAGATTTTCTTACATAGTACGAATGTTAGAGACTTTTGAAATAAGACAAGCATCTAACGATAGAATGTGAATTAATATTTACATGCGATATTATATAGAATAATCTTCGTTCATCTTCGTCCCTTCAAGTTTCCTTTATTATATAATGTCCAAGTTTCAATATCCATCTACAAAAGTCATCAAATTTAGTCCAGCAGTTCAGGCGTGAAAACAAAACAAATAGAAGTATTATTACGAATTTAATATATGCGAAATTCCAGAACATAATGAAAAAAACATATCCGAGGATTAACGCGCAATTGTGATAAATTGCGCGTTAATCCTCGGAAAAACGAAAATGTCAGCGGATTTAATTAAAATATCTCCGATCGTGTTCAGTCATGGCTTCTTAATTAATAAAATAAATTCATCATAATTATGTTTAATTTAATGACCCACTTTACTCTGAGCAATTATATTTCTCATTAGCACGCACTTGGTAATGAAATAATAGGCGCATGTTCTATGGTATGCATTAGTAAGGGGTGTGTGATGGAAATATTAATTAGATGGATTTTAGAAAATAGTGTTATTTTTATGACCTTGCTATAATTCTTTACTTGGTACATTAAATATCTAACAATAAACAATTTATAAACTCTACATTTCTACGTTTTACAGAGGGAAATTTTAATCATCATCCATATTTTTTTATTAGACTCTAGTTCTCTATTAAATATCTAGCAGAATCTAAATATTTATTTATTTATTTATTCTTTATTGTACATATATACCAGATAGAGAATAACAAGATATAATAATTTAAAAAAGAAACTAACACGAAGGCACATACGTAAGAAAAGGCGGCCTTATTTATACAATACCGTCTTACATAGCATGATACAATGCCAGCGTCTACATAAATCTGAACTAACTTGTGCCAAACTAATTTTCCAATAACTGATTTTAAGACGCATAAGAATATCTACAAAAAATCCTTAATTTAATAAGAATATGTTACCTAAACGGTTCAATCGATTAACTAAACAATGAAACTGTAATTCGATTATCGGAACCATTCGACACGGCCGAGTAGAACGTTTGTTAGTCGAATCGATTTAATTTTATGAACAATATCTACTCGATGCAAACATCACGCGACAATCAAAGTCCATCAATCGAATGTTCAGGTTATAATCCGAAATCGGATAATCGAACGCACGAATTTCAATAGTGGAGATTGGTTTCAAATTGCTTTACGCGGATGTGGGCTTTAGTTCGCAAGGGTTAAGAGCGTTTGTCGTCAGATTGTTTTACGTGATTGCCAAGTGGTATGTTGGAGGGTGTACGAGTAGATGGTATATGCTAATTCATTGTTTGTTAAATGTTCAGGTCGTATGGGCACAAATAGTGACGCGTTTCTATGTTTATTCATCATCCCTGATATATTACTGTTTGATCCATTTTGATGGATTTTGTTTGATTAAATAATATATTGACGGAAAGTATTTAAAGTTTCATCAGTTTTATTAATTTAGTCTGGTAAACTCTCTTCACTTGTCACTTAAAACTTGAAGGTTAACGCATGAATTTATCATTACAAGATTAATATTTACAAACTAGATAAAAAGTAGACGATATCTTCCCTGATCACTTATTGTATAGAAGCTTTTTTTTCTAACACGCTCTAGAGATTAACCCGAATAAACAGGAAGATAAACAGGCATATAAAAGCCAAACCCCGCAGCGAAAATACTGGTTTAATAGAATCAAATAAAGTATAAGGCTCTTCGTTAGTTATTTTTTGCTGCCACTGTAAACAAATATAAAACCAGAGAAAGGTCTATAAGGCCATAATCCACGTCAAAGTTTTTGCCATGCCAGTTACTTCATGACATTGCAATTATTTTATTATTATTGAAGTGAAACTTCTTTATCGGGGTTGGAAAAAAATTTAGTGTAACATTTTTTCGTTACGCGTGACATTTTTCCGTTACGCGCCATCTTTTTCTTATCCCTACCACGCGTGATTCGACGTATTTCTGTAAAGTTGCATAATATACTATATTATATTATAGTAAATTATTTTTTGAAAAATAAGGTCATAAAGAAGTTTCACTTCTTACGTGTGTACACTAGTACACGCACACTTTTTTTATTTTATTATTCAATATAACCAGTTTGACGTATGATAAGAATAAACACTAAACAGGCATACTTAGAAATATTGAATTAATAAACAATTTGTAAAATTTCATCTAAAAGGAAAATAAAATGTAAATAGTTTTATTCATCTCTATATCTTTAGATAATCGTTATTTCAATCCGACAGCCACTGTAATTCTATTTATTTGAAACGCAAAATCGTCTGAAACATTCACTAAGCTTTCATTTACTATGTAAACCGGCGTCATAACTTCATTTGGGACGGTGCGTTGATGAAAATTTATGGGGACACCCCACTAGCCGACAAATTATGCCTAATCCCCCGTCCAAGTTATTGAGTGACTTATTAATAAACATTGCCTTTTACCCTTCACAACGTCAAACACTTTGATAAAACTATTTAAAGAGTTTGATTGGGGCGGTAAAAACTCTAACTTGATAACCTTTTTGAAAGGACCCGCGGATACGACTATTGAACTGTGGTTAGGTTATAGAATGTTCTAGTGGATTTTTGGTTAACGAATTATTTAAATAATTATTATAATAATGAAGTAGGTTTGTTAATGTTTGTAGCTTTTTAAGGTCGTATATAAATAAGTAAAATTTTTTAATTATATTTCGGGTTTTGAAAAATACCTATGTTTTAATTATTTCATATATGATAATGTTAGTAATTGTACATTCCTAATAAAAAAAAAATAAAAAAAGTGGCCGATGTTTTTCCATCTACAGGTTTTTAAAACAGTTTGTATAAAACTTATGTTCGCTTCTTCGTGGATTGTCTCAGCCAAAGGCCGTAGTAAAAGTTTTTTTAAACCTAATGCCCAAAGCTGCTTGACCGTGAATAATACATTCATACATAGCTCGGTTTGATCATCTGTCATGATGTAGGCGCTGCACCATCCATTACAGAAGGGACGCTCAGTAACACTATATCACGCCTCCTTGCGGTTCCTACAACCCATATCACAAAGGATTTAGAACGGGGAAACAATGCAAGCCGTTCTACTTCTTAAAACAATAGAAATACACACTATTTTCTCTTGTAACAGCTTGATATATGGCTAATATCTTAAGTGGTGGGTGTACTGCGTTGAATCATAGTTGATGGGTATGATATTTATTATGACTATGCTAGAATTATAGTTACTGACCATTAAGGTATTTTGTTTGAAGCTACGGTGAGAAAGTGCATGCTCTAGCTGTAAAGTAGTGCGGAGAATTTAATGTTTTAGCATTTACGAAAGTTTCTCGAAACAAAAGAAACACAATGTTCTTATATAAATGTTAGCTCTAGCTAAGAGTAAGAGCTAAACTTCTTGAAATATATATGAAACAAAATCACTGTATAAATTAGACTTCTATCTTAAGGAGTTTTACTCGTCGATCTTCTTGGAGGATGGAACTTTTTCTGCCTTAGAAGACTGTGATCGATTTACTAGATCAGAACAAATCTGTAGAAATATTTAGTTTGTAATTACGCGCTAACTAACGCAATGAAAACGTATAAAACTAATGCATAGTGCAATTTTAATTCACAAATTTAGTGCCATGAAGAACTAACGTAGTAAGTATATTTATCATTATGTACATATTTTATGTTAAATTAATCGATGTTGTTATATTTAAGACATTCACATAGATAAAAGATATAATTATATTCCCCTTCACCAATAGACTTCTCTACTCTCTACAAACACAACCCAAAACTTAATTTAATAGACACCGCTGTATAGACTAAATTAATCTACCACGCTAAGATTAGCCTAACCATCGGTCACTACATTACGGATGACTGCATCTAATCCATCACGAACCTATATAAACTGTGAACTATAATTGAATATCATTTCTATCTTTGACCTATTAATTTTCGACTTGTGATGAGAACGTCCATAATTATAATCTCCTGAATATTCAACATGGAGTACGCAAAACATTCTATGGTCATAATTAACTTGGGAAGTTAACTAGTTAGATTTTGATTAGTAATAAAATCTAAAACGGTGAGCAGTTACTTATACAACAATAAGTATCAATTGCATCTGAAAATCTTACCAAATTCGTTATTTACTGTTTTAATAAGATATGGAAGCAAGATGAGTTTTTATTTTGTGCATATGCAGCAGCGATTTGTATATTTTAAATCAAGTCTTGTCTATTGATATGCTTTTCAGACAGATTTGGTAAAAGTTGTTTTTCCAGAGATATTCAGCTCTAGACCAGTGTCATTTCTTGTTTCTATAATATTTAAATCTTTAATAAAATTCCATTATTTACCCCTATTAACTGTGTTTATTATTATTAGGGCCGATTTTTCAATGCTTGGATAAGACTTATCCGTCCACTAAAGTATTACACGATAATATTAAAATGTCACGTAAACTGTCAAATACGGGCAATTAGAATACGTTTTTAAAATGGTAGTTTTATACATTATTCGACGAATAAGTTTTAACCAAGGATTGAAAAATCAGCCCTTAAAAAACTATCCCATTAAACCCCAGATAACATGACCAATAAAACGCATTTCATTGTACCACTATTTAAAACTATAAAGCGACTATTTTACGAGTCTCATAATGAAGATATCCTGAAAGCGGCACACTTAACTATTTACTCGTTTCATTACGAGACAAAGTGCTATCGTTGGTAATAAAACGAGCTTATTCGCAATCAAATAGCAACTGAACGAAAGGAAGATTAAAACTTGTGCCTTGTCTCATTGTTCCTCCTTTGTGAGGCTATTTCTTTCAGATTTCTTTGGACCAATATAAAGTGTAGTGTTTCTTGTATTGAACACGGTAAATAAAATGTTTATTGGATGTGATTGATCGCTTACATACTCACATTCCTAGATTGATGAAGGTTATTAATTTGTAGAGTATTTTTTATGTTTTAAAACGATGTCTTTAAAAAAAAAACAACTTTAAGATTGCGGGTGAATTATTATACTATTTCTATAAAATCGCGACTATGCTTCGTGTTACTTCGAAACATTTTTTACTTTTAAATACATAAGAATAATAAACCGACTTTTTCCGTCGTTGAAATCGCTATAATATATTTTATGCTCTTAAATAATGATACTTCAGCGCACAAGGAGACTTATTTTTTCTGCAACAATTTATTCGTAGAATGCAAGCGTTATCGCTTTGCGACACTAAAGCATTGTTATTTAACATAACGAGGGCAATTTAAAATAATTTCCCGCGCTAATGTCTTCATAACTTCATTTATTTTACGACACGCTAGCTTTTTTGGTTAATTTACAACTACTTTAAATAAAAATAAAGATAATTATAATCTTAGTGCAAGGTAATAAGGTTTAAAGTTAAACTTGTGGACCGTCCCATAAATTACGTGTTCCACAGTGCAGTGATTATAAAACTAGTGAAACATCTGCACTAATAAATCAGAGAATATTCTGTCCGTATGTGTTGCAAATCTTTATTAGTTGAAAGTTTCATTCATTAGTCCCTTGGTTATCGTTCACTTTATGAATTGTTCCAGTTAAATCTGTCTGCACAGAGTAATCTTATATCCTGATGTTATGCTATGCATGCTTAAATTTTTAAAACTACGCAACGGATCTAAGATTTTAGATGGTCTTGGGAAAGGTTTTGGTATATAATTTGTTAAGTTTTCTATAACGCAGGCGAAGCCCTTGGAAAGCTTGGTACACAAAAGGCTGAATTGTATGCAATAGCGAACGAAGTTGCGTGGGTAAGCTTATAGACACATACTAGGTGTTATATTATGTACAATTACACCTAGTATATGTCCTAATGACTGCAATTGGTAATTATAAGTGGTAACAAAATAGATCTGCCTCAAATAGAAATGCCTCTGTAGTTCTATGATCTGTGGTGCATATAACTTTACAACAAATTAATGAATGGTCCTCTTGGTTGCAATTATAGGCGTGGCTCTAGCTCGTAATTAGATAATTAAATTGCTTATTTCATTATGTTATGTAAGTTTAACGGTGTAAGATAGAACATGTAAGTGAATTAAATTGTTTCAGTATGATTATTTGTTTTTTTTTTTAATTTCATTTTGGGATTATTGCCAGGTGCATGTTTATTAAGTAATAACGTAAAATCGATCTTTCCGCCTTTTTGTGTGTGTTCTTGAATTCATTTAATAAATAACTTGTCTTAGTTTTATCTGGTAAAATAAAGAGGCTAAGTAAAAGAATACGTATTAAACAGTATTACAAATTTGATACTAACTGGAGCATACAATACTCAGTGTATTTCCTTATCAACTCCGTGCGTTAAATCTCTGCCTACACCTTGAATTTCAAGTGCGTTGGTTTTATGAGAGTTCGTTGAACATAGAATTAAAGTATCTCAGTTATGATGATGATATAAAGCTTACAAAATCCGTTATTATTGAATAAACCCATTTTGAATGAATCAGTGGTTTTAATATTTAATACCGAACAAGAACAAAGATAAAGGAATGTCTAATTCCACACTCGTGTAGAAACTTTAACTAACAATGAAAAGCGGCTTTTTAGTTTCCATTTGTTTAATATTCAAACAATATACGTCTATCTAAACAACCCAAAGGACGAAATTAAGGACGACCTTTTAACATAAAGGAACAACTTAAACATACAAAACTTTCTCGGCAAATATTTGTTGGGAGAAATTCACAATAGAAACAATTACTACAGAAATACATACAAATCAGAGACAGCGTTATGTTTACTGAGCAAACAAACATACAGACCGCTAGCCGCAAATTTGGGCAGGAGCCGAATTGTTTACTCTCAAAACTGCCAACTTCACCCCACATACAATGTAGTGCTTATAGCCTTGAATATAAAGTCTATTTTTGTCAAGCTAAAACGAATTCGGACAAAGATACCGAAGATTCGAATTTACATTCCTACAACCGCTCGTGGATATTTTTTTTGAGAAAACAGTCGTTGAAAAGTAAGAATAATATATTGGCTAGATTATATTGCTGCGGTAGAATCGGACATAATATAGAGCGTTAGAAATTAAGATAAAAAGCTCACCATAAATTTTTGTTAGTACTAATATTTTGAATAATTTGGTTTTTGCAATCAAAACTTTAGAAAAAATAAGAATAACTATGTATATCACCGCAAGGCGAGGTCATATCAGACAATATACGGAAGTATGGAATGACAAAGCAGTCATAATTTATAATTCCCGTTAAATTTTGATTACCAGAAGTTCTACACGAAATCCCTTCGTGACGGATTCAATTCGCCTGATAAAGTGCATAAAACCCCTGATAGGGAGAATCGAGAGGCAGATCATGGCAATACATGGCAACTGTAAAACTAAGTATGCAGAGGGTTGCCATAATAGTGCTCGTAAAACGCAAACACTTGGCGTACGGATTGCGGGCTCTGGAGAAATAAAATGTAGTGAAATTTAGGCAAATGCGGTTCAACGGATATTTAAATTAAAGACTTGGATAAGTTGGGTGCGGTATCAGGAATATGAGCGTATATGATGGGAGTCGTGAAGCTTGGATTAGCTGGGTTATTATTTTGACGAAATATGTTTTTATTTATACATCGTAGCGTACCATATATTTTAAGATAATATAATATTGATGGTACATCTGTATTGTTTTAAATCCGTGTAATTGTTGAATACTATCATGATTCAATTAGTTCTTGAAAAAGATTTTAACATTAAAAATAATTAGTTGTAATAAATTTCTAGAAATTGATATGAACTTAAGGAAAAGTCGGTAATTGAAATCACAATCTATTCCCTCATTTTCTTCAGACAAATCAACAAAATCTATCCTCCATAAAAATATATAACTTCGTAATAAATTACCAGTCTCAAGCCGGTCACCTGTCTACCTGTCAAAAGAAACTTGGATTTCATACACAACAGCCAAGGACGCACCATAAAAAGATTTTAGTACCGCGCCGCATGTTACTGTATTTCTATATTCCACGTTTAGCTGCTTTATACCTTGCGACTACACAACTCCTAAATCAAGGGCAACATTTTACGATGCCTAAGCAAATATTTCAAGATCCTTAAGGTTTATGGGGACATGTTAATCGCGAAGTCGTGACTTCTGCTCATTTAAGATTATACTTTGGAGGTACGTTGAAGTTGGTAATTTTTGCGTATACGGTTATAAAGGGTTTTGTGATCATATTTCTTTAAGTTATTTATCTTCAGTCTATAGTTTTTGATAGCTTCGTGTAATTTAAAATAATTCTGTTCATATTTATTTATGTCACGATCAAAAACTAATTGCCTTTTGATTTATACATATTGTTTTAAAGCAAGCTTTTAGGTAATAAAAATAATTGCGTTACTAAAACGTTGTTACATAATAGGTAAGCCAATTCCAGGCATCCATAGATAATTACATAGATCAGTGACGTCGTTAACCGGAAAACCACAGGCTAAATCCTATCAAATGTATCTGTATTTAGTAGCTGGAATAATCCAATCGTTTTCTTATCCAGGCCGATCTAATCTGTGGGATTTGGCTGGTTAATTATACGGCCGATGTCAAGATGTTCAGGATAACGTATTTGAATTGTTTCTTAATAGGTTTTTAGAGCAACTAGACGAGTAAGGGGATTGTATGGATACTAGATGTATTGTAGTATGACAAAAGGGTTAGATAGTTTGAGTTTTGTTTTGTAGATTGATTTTACAGTACGTTCTAAAGCGAATGTGTGAGGTTACGAAATCATCTACGGTTTTCGTAGCACGCTCGTAGAGGCATGTTCGTAGGCTCGTAACGTATTATCGATGTAGTTTACAAAAATAAGAATTAAAATTATTATGATAATCACGTGATATATTTAAGTATTTAATAAAATTTGTTGGGTGAGCAATAAAACCGTGTTAAATTATTTTTAATCTGTTTTTTTTTCATTGTTGTAGTATGCTTTATACAGTGTGATTGACCTAACATGACATAAAATATGTACCTAATGCTCGATTGTTAATAATTAATATATCAAAATCAAATCAATATCTAGCAAAAAATTTTCACGCCATCTAAAATAAATCGAAGCAATACTAAAGTATCTATTAAACAAACAGTGCAAATACGCAAGCCCGTCGTTAATTCAACGGATGAGACAACATAATTCGGCCATACCTTCCTCCATCTCAATGCTATTGCCTACGTGATTGGGTTCGCAGACAAATTGACTAAAGGTATTTTGGCCATACAACGTCTGTATTATGAACGATAATGTTTCAGTATTGAAATAGTTGGGGTTTGTTTTATATACAATATACATATAGTAGATATATTTGAAAATACTTAGAATGTTATAGTGGTTATGCCTTTAGGGCTTAACTTAATCGGGAATAATTCCAAAATGGAGACTCAAAACAAGAGAATTAAACATTTGAAAGGGATCATACAATATTTTTGTTCATAGCATTTCGAGTGATGCTTTAAAGTAAAAAAATGTATACATATTAATAATCACGTAAATGTTATTGATTCGCTTGCGTAGTCAATTAACTTCATCTTAATCTCTCATACATAGCTTACTTTCGACTCACTACTGTCTTTAACATACTATTACGAAGTATTCATTCTAACTCAAATATACAATCTTAAATTCTCTATATTCTCTATATTGTCAAACAAAGTCACGTTTCGAGCCGAGAGTTTTAATAATAAAACATGTCAAGGGCAATTTGCTGCGATCAAAAGGGGTTCTGTAGGTATATAGAATTTTGAATTACTTCAGATTAATATGTTGCATTATTAATAAGAAAGGGAGGCATACTAAATTACGCTATAATAATAATTAAATGTCTAGTGTACATTTACAATAAATATTAAATATGTGATTCTATGATGTATTTATTCTGTAGGTATATGAGGACGATTTTAAATTACAATATCGCGATAAAATTTTGCAATAACGTAATAGAGAATTGATCAAAAAGGTCTACAGTAAAAACAAACTCAATCTAACAACAAATGTTATTTTAAAAAATCAATATGATTGACTCGCTTTTAGTAACTATGACAGTAGTATCTTTGTTTTCTTTTTTATTAAATAACTCTTACCTTTTATGACGGGATCCCTAAAACTGAACAAAGTCCACGGTATGACAACGATAGCCCGGATTGGCTCGGCTATTAGAAATATTGGAGTAATAACGGTATACGGATAAAGCCGCCCTGCATTGCTTTGTTGACAATATGTGGTATATTATGACATCTACTGTTATCATTTTACGTTTTACGTTGTAGTAGTTCCCGGCCGCGATTTTTTTTAAGTAACTATGTATAATATTAAAGATACAAATTGAACGGGAAAGTATTCTTTTGTATTAATTAATTTCATAGTGTTTAATTTTGCTAAACTCAAACTCAAACTCAAAGAAACTTTACTCAAAACATTTTTCCAATAGGATGAAACAAGGCGTGCTGATATGTTGATGTTGAAAGGGGTGTTTATTGAATCACTATAAAATGCATGGAAGATTTTATGGTTCAATTATCATAATATTGTGGTGTTTTAAATTTGCATACATTTATCATACATTTAAATGTGTGAATTGGCTTTAGATTCCATATTTTTTGTAGTATATTTAAGAAAAATGAGTTGTGTCTGTTATTATTATACGAAATCAGTTGAATTAATAATGTATTAGTGTTATAACATTGACCTTTTTCCTCGTGTCTCCTGCATGCAAGTCTGCTATAACAGTAAAAAATGCAACTAGCGATGTCGCTTTTTAATAAGTTATTGATAATTTTTAAAATACTAGCAGCTTTTTTTTTTCTACCACAATTTATTAATCAGTAGGAACTTATCCCCCTACCAGTACTTCAATTCATACCGTTTAATAAAACAAAAAATTACTTCCCTAACAAAATTACCAATCAATTTACGTTAATCATAGTAGCAGTCTGCAGTTAAAGACTCCCTCATCGAGGGTGTCATATTATATGGGATTCAATATCACCAGCCCATCCCATTGGCCAGAATTGTGATACCTACTCGATGGCAATTAACTTCTCTTCCGACGCCCTGGGCTACCGGCAAATGGCTTTTTAGATACCCCTGTGTCTGGAAGCTGAAATATATAGATAGCATGAGATTTAATATGGGATGTTTAGGGACTTATTACTTTAAAACGATGAGTGTAGAATTTATTTAAAAAAATCTCATTCATAAAGCATTTTAACGCTATAAAACTAAAATATGAAATGATGAATGAATTGAGAACCGCCTCAAACCGAAATAAAAAGTCTTTCGTAGGAAACTTTCGTTTGGAAGTACAATCGTTGTTATGTTTTAATAATATTTGTCAAGACAAAGCCAGTGTTTTTAAAAGTGAAAGGTGAGTCTATTTTTGCATGAGGGGTTTTTACGTTTGTTTTATTCACAAACACACTCCTGTCATGATCAAAAATATACATACAAAATTACTATGTATTTTCCATTTAATTAAACGTATTTAACAGGCAAAGCACTCAATACAATCATTATAGTCCACGTTGATTTAACTTCAATTTAAACATAATCCCCGATATATCTCTTTTTTTTTATGCTATAGGATAGCAAACGAGCAGACGCGTCGCCTGGTGTTAAGCGATACACGCCGCCCATAAGCATCCACTCCACTGGGAAGTGGATGTGTTGCTGTCCTCAAAGGGATTTGGAAGGAGTTAGGTAGAAGGGGCGAGGATGGGAGGGAATGAGGATAGGGAAGCAGAGGATGGGTAGGGGATGGGAAGGGATGTGGGCCTCCGGACCCCTCACTCACCGTACGGAACGCGACAGTAAACTGTCACAATGGCGCCGATATTCTGTGAGGGTGTGGTACCTTCCCCGGTGCGAGCGTGGCCCAATTCGTGCCGAAGCATGCTCGACTCCCACTGACAAAAATCTCATCTCATCAAAAATAAATATTAATAAATAGTAAACATTTCGCAAGTTGAAATTGAAAACGTGCCGGCTCTTCGTGTTTGTTACGCGACTCGTAAACACTGGACCATGATTGCTTTTCAGTTTATAACTATGCAATCATTTCTAACTATTGTTACTTTTTAAGTTTGTTAAAGCCCAATTGGATTGCTTTTCATTTAGAATTATGTTTTGGTTATAATAAAAATGAAATAGTGGAAAATAATTAACGTATTTGCCACCTGCGGTGTTCCCGAACAACTACGACATTGGGGCCTTCAAGAAAAGAGCTTATTTGTACATAAAAGGCCGGCAAAGCACCTGTAACACTCCTAGTGTTACAAGTGTTTATGGGCGGTGGTGACCACTTAACATCAGGTGGCCCATCTGCTCCTTTGCTTGCTCTAACATAAAAAAAAAAAAAAAAAAAAAAAAAAATATTTGCGAGTAAAAATCACGTGGAACTTAAGTGAACTAATGACGACATATTGTATTGATTTTATATAAAAGCTGACAATTGAAGCTGCTAAAATATATAAAAACAAATTATGTAATAGACATGTAATGATACTCACTTCTTAAACATATAAAAAATCAAGATCATCGCTCAAAGGCAATACAGAGTTTCGTTTACACAAATTACTCACACAAATAACCTTTGACACACTAGAAGCATTCATTTGCAAATGACGCCGAGACAAAAGTCCACAGTTGTGTTTCGGTCCATACAAAGTGGCTCGATTCAATAGCGTCGAAATCAATGCAATCTTACTGTACACTGCTTCTGTTTGAGCGCAATCGAAGCGTTCATCTAATTACAATTCTGAAGGTGTCTCGAATGGAACAAACAATACGTACAGAATAACTGCTACACGTCGTCGTCTAATGGTCGCCATTTTGGACTATTCTAGAGGTATTCGACGTCTTAATGCTTGGAACTTTTGGTTTATTACGGGTTCTGAGGTGGACATGCTGCAGTATTGATTCATTTTATATTGTGTTTGTGCGCTTATTGGGTGAAATATCGTCTTAAATATAGGAAAAAATGGCTAGATATTTAACAAGATATAAAGACTAGATGATATTCATTTGAAATTTAATTCATAGCTTTTAAGTAAAAATTATAATTTAAACATCAAATTAGTCACAACAGCTTGTTATATTACAACCAGGTTTTAATGTTGTGATTAAAGTACATGATAATTGCATAAGCAGGAAACGAACAACAAAGATGTTCCTGAGGACAATTTATACCTAAATATATCTCTTAATTATTTCTTTGCATATTTGCAGAAAAGTATATATTTTTTTGCAAAATATCAAGACTTGATTACTTTAAAATAAAAAGTAAATAAACAATTACTTTAAAAACAGCCCAATATTATGGTTCATGACAATTCAAGTACTCCGTGAAATTGCACAGCAGAAGTAGCCTGTAATGAGTTTCCCAGCGATTTACAAATAAAACCTTTTTACTGAAACTATAATATAAGGCTGTAAATTCGTTTGGTTAACCACTGCGTGTGAGCCAACATGGCTGTCACGTGAATCCTTTTTAAAGATACGAATATTCTGCGGTTGGCTTGGCTCAGAGTTTCTGTTAGTCAAGGATGTGTGGTGGCCTATTTTTAAATGGTCCTTTTTAGATCGGGTTTAGAAATATACGCTATAATGTGTTCAGAATAGTACAGTAGATTAATAGTACAGTTGATGATGTAGGTGCGGACTGCGGTCATCTAACGATACATAACTATTGTTGGTGTCTTGGCAATTTTATGTTATAAGGATAACTTATTTGAAAATTTCATTGTTATTATTTTATAGAAACACACGCCGGAGGATACCTCTGTTTTTTTCCTTAATCTGTCGCACTGGTCATGAAGCTGGATCTACCATATTCGGCAGGGTGCTATAATCCATAATTGAATTATGATGATAATATGAAGAAACAGAAAAATCAATTTAATTTTTATACAATAATCTTTTCGCTCTTATTAATCCCAGTCCCAACCAATGAATAATCACTAAAGATCACGCATTGATTAACCCCAGAAATAGAACGTACGTCTCAATAAGGCCGGTTGATATTCAAAGGCAGCTTGTAAGAATCGAAAATGATAACCCGGAATATTGGCCACGTAGCGAGGCCCTTTGATCCTTCATACATTGAAGCTAATATTGAATACGTGAAAGTAATACCTCAGCGAATTTGTAGACGCTTGCGAATTTCATGGGTATGAATTTTAATGTTGGCTATTTCGTATGAGCGTGATGTTCAATGGAAATTGGTCTTATGGATGCTATTGTATTCATATTTTATATGACTTGAAGGTTATATAAGAAACTAAATAAATATTTCACGCCACGCTAGATTATCCAAATTGAAAAAAGTTATAAAGAAATTTAATAAGAATGTTATAATATTTAGATAAAAATATAATTTAGAAGACATCTTTGTAAAAATTGTGAGTGCAACTTATGGTGTAAGTACATTACGAAAATTCTACTAGTTAGGAAAATTGCACAGAATTTTCTCCATGAGTTTTATTTTTTATTTTGGGACCGTTTTATGGGAATCGAACCCTACTGCATAAGCCCTAACTTATTTAGTTATATTATGTTTTACATATAAATAAATATCTAAAAATAATAGCTAGGCGGAAGTCAACGGAGTGTTTTATGAAAGCATCATACTAAAAAATTCATTGCTCACTTTATCGTGGCGTCTGTTTATACGATATCGTTGCGACATTTTTGTCGGATGTCGTATGATAATGTCGTTCGACTCAGCGACCAACGCTGTATTCAAATCCTTTTTAGATGCACTGATAATTATGGATTTTATTAAAACATGATAAGGGAAAACTGATAAAGAGTGTCAAAATTTTTGAACTTAATTATTTAAAGTATAAACATTATCTTGGCACGCTTTCCACAAACATTTTAACCTTGGCGTTGAATAGTCTGAATTACATTTTAAATGTATTTAATTAGTCTTTTATCAATTTATCTCAAGTTCTAAAATTAAGATAATATTATACCTATATTTTATTAAAGACAAAGATACGAGTATAATCGTAAAAAAATCATGAATTATAATTTTAATACTTGCTCAAATTGTTCAACGAAGATAAAACACACGTTTAAATAAATAACTATACAGCAATTTGAATTCTTAAGATTAGAAATGTAGTAACTTCAATACATATTTATTTTTATAAAAAAACTTAAAAGTAATATTTTTGCAACATTTTTCATCGCTGCTCCGCTCCTCTTAGTTTGTTGCTGAAATAAGCCCAAAAAAACACACAAACTATTTCACTTTATAATATTCGTCACGATTTCAGTATCTACTATATAATATAGAGCAGTCAATTATAGATATTCAATAGATCTTGCAATTAACATTTTTGGATGAATTTTTGAAAGGAACAAACATATCGCTTCGACATCGTATAAACGGACTCCAGTATTCACTTCCTCACGTCGTGAATATATTTCCCTCGCGGAGAGTATTTCAAATGTTGTATTACTGCATGACAGTTGGTAAAAAGAGTACACATACAGTTTAATCATTTCTGAACGTTTCGAAACGCCTGTATTTAAGAATGATATGATTGTAACAATAGGGGTACGTTTTTTTAACGACATTTTAAAAAGCTACAGACCGTACAGCTTTTTAAAATGTCTTAAAAAAATGTTAGGGATAAGTTGGGAAAATGAAGATAAGTACATGTTTGTATTATTTATTTGTACTGAATTATTATTAAAATACAGTAATGAATAATTATATACTTAGCAACATGATTAATTCACAATTAATTTATATGTATTAACTAGTTTTCGCCTAGTGGTGGAAGCTCATGCACATGTCAAGGAATAACTGTAGCATTTTTCAAAACTACACGATTTATTTCCGCTAATTATACTAATTTTCTCCGACTATTAATAGATTTTTTTTGTTGTTAAAAAAAATCTATTTGTAGTTAGCTAAATAAATATTCTTTAGTTAACTAAAAGCTAAAGGGAGACAAGGAAGTTGGATTTCCTAAAAGTTTTCGCTCGTTTAAAAGAAATGTTGGAATTGTTTGGAGGTGTCAGGTATTTACGGTAAAACCTATTGTCGAGGTATATACCGTACCTAATACTACATTTTATCAAGCCGAAATAAAAATGCATTGACTCTGAAGTTCTACGTAAAACAAAACGAACAAAACCACTTAAAACATCCGATCGAATCGTTTACAAACAGCAATCTACAAATTGCATTAACTATCAATCTAATAAACATAAATGCGAGTTAAAAACGAAAACGCATCAATTAATTAAAACAAGCGCGAATTCCGACCGCAATATCATCAGCAGAGATAGCTTGATGCGAATGAAATTACGTAATTAAATGCGGGGCTTAAATGATTCCAATACTTATTAAACGGATAATGTCAATTGCACCGCTTTATGACAAGGAAACCGCCGTCGCACCGATTCGTGACATTTCATTAATCTTTTCGTTTTTAGCGATCTTGCATGTACATATCGATATCGGTGTCGGTATCGGTATCGGTATCGGTATCGGTTTGCGGTTGCGTGTTTAAAAGCTAGCATTTAAATTGCGAATTATTAATATTAGTTTGGCCGGTGTTATCAAGTGGTTAGCAAATGCAAACTAGCGGATCATCATTTTGAATGATCATTGACAGAACACATTTCGTTCAATGATAATGCATTTTACTGCAGTTAACAATTTCATGAGCTTTGTCATGCCACAATAAAAAATACGAATTTGTGGTATAAACATTAAAGTTAATCCGTAAGATCTATGGTATCTTAACTTACAGACAACGTCTATATATTTCAATTTGCTTTCACAGATCGCAGTCACAAGACAACGTGAGACTCCGTGATGCATGTTAAACTACATTCTAACTACTACACTTACATTTGAAAATAATTAAAATCTATATTACCTACTCTTTTCTCTTACTTATTATTCATTCTATTCTAATTCATCCTCAACAAAAAATAGAAAATCCCAACCAAAAAATATAACCTAAAAATCTAAATTCCGCTGTGAACAGCCAAAATATTCCAAATGAGTAAAAGCTCGTATTATCTGCGTCTTCTTTTACTTCATCAAGCCACGTGTCTCGTTAGATGTGAGCACTATGGCAGTTGAATAAATGTAATTGTAATGACGGAACCCTCATTAAAATATTCGACTCTTTGCGTGAAGACTTTCTGAGTTTATAATGTTTGTTTCAGACGTGTTTGTGAAGGACTGTATAATAGATTGTAAAAAGTTAATATGTCGTGGCAAATAAAATTCTAATGAGAAGACAAGATTAAAATGATATGTCGTTGGAAGAACTTTAACTTAGTAAGTAAAATGTTATCAATATGTTGTGTTTTGCAATACATTATTAGTTGAGGTCCTGGCACTGGTTCAAATGAGAACTGAATATCTTCGAAGCGACTTGCAAGTCTCACTTCAGTAGTTACGTAAAATAAAATAGTATTAAAGATAAACTTAAACTCGAACATTCATTTCTTCAATTGGACTTCATCTAGAAGAAGTATTTTGAATCGTCATAACACAGTTTTACCATTTACCACTGATTCGGAAAGCAGTCGTAGCAAATAAGTAGGGTCAGTTAGTCGTTTGTCTATATACGTATACACAATGAAACTACGTATAAATAGCATGCAGTTGTGGCTGATAAAGAACCCTACAGGCGTATAATACAGCCCTAATGTTAATGTCACTGGAAGATAATCCACAAAGGCACAAAAATAGTATAATGTACTGTTGTAGCTCGCCGAATTATGACCTTTGCCTTTTTAGTATTTGATATACAGATGAGAAACTGTCCCGTAATATGGAAACTCGATCGTGAAAAATAATTGAAACTTATTTTATGTGTTCATTGTGTTAAGGAGATATATATTTTCTTGATACATAAATCATACTCATTTCAATAAGTAAGCAAGATTCATACCAAATTTCTAATAAATAATATAAAATAAAAAAAAAGTAGAGCTAGGATATTAACAAAACCGCAACTAAATCCAATGTTCATGCTTACCATTAAATCGGTAGTACATTTGCGTACACTAGTAGGGTGCTTTTAAAAGAGCCGAGTGGCTTTTGCAAGATGTTTTTGTGACGTCACTGCACATTATCCTGTTATCTCATGGCTCGGATTCGGTACAAAGCTAGCTGAATTAATGTACTTGGATTTTTGCACTGAGGCTTTATTTAATTCTAGTTAGTCTCTGAATTAAGCATGTTTGTATGTCGCTGAATGAAATATTAGGTTACTGTTTAGCTTGTCCGTTTGTCTGATATGTTTAGTTTGAGTTTGGGAACGTTTACGTAAAGATACACTACTGGGAGTGCTTGCTGCCAACAGAGATTATTTGTTGCACTGCTGCATTAATGGGGAAGTGGCTTACACGGTTTTTGGAAATAAATATTCTATATGGCATTATGGTATAGATATGGTAAAAAAGGAGTGTCATGTTATAGTTGGATATTTGTAAAAAACGAATGCCTTATTGTATTTGTGTGGATGAATATTCGCGAAGATTCTTGTGCGCTGATATGTATGAAATTGGTCTTTCAAATTTAATATGCTTTCGTTTTCATTCAAGTTGTCAAAATACTTTTAAGTCTTTGATGATTTTCATACGAAGTTAAGAAGATAATATGTTAGATAATAAGGTTAGTGACCTTGAAAAGGAAAGTCAAAGATGAACTTAGTTTAAATGCTATACGAATAAAGTCTTCATAAAGAAACAGTCTCTCCCATAACTCCACAATATTTATTATTAAAAGCGAAAAGGAAATTGATTCAAAAATAAGTTTAAACGAAGAACCCTCCAGAATTATCAAATAAAATCGTTTTTATACAATTTAACTTTCAATTCATAATAAGTTTCCGTATGCATAAACGGACCTCATTTACGTGTAACAAACTAAAGGTGCTGCTACACGATATATTTGAGATCAAGCATGTGCAAAATTATTACTCATATAAAGTAATAAACAAAGTCATGTTACAGCAATGATTGCTTTCATTAATTAACAGCAGTATTAGAATATCCTAATGTCTACGATAATTTTTAATGCGACTAAATAAAAATACACATTTGAAATTCATACAAAAACATTACAATCAAATTTGTAAGTCTATAAGTAATCATTCAGAATGTTATAATAAAATTATTAATCATGTGTAATAATACAACTAGTTAGATTCTCACTGAGTGGATATTATCCATTTCATACCGTATTAATATAGTTATTTTAAGTTAATTTTAATTAATTTTATAAGTTAATTTTAATTATTTTTAAGTAATGTGTTATCGGTACAAACAAATGTATTTTCTTTCTTTCTCTCTTTCTTAAATTGTATGATCGATTGGTTCATGCAAAAATCTTAAAGTTCGTGTAGCAGCACCATTAGACCACACTTCCGCGTCCCTCAGATTTCCCTTGCAAAGTTGGATTTATCCTGGGAAAACCATTTGATTCAAACTTGTACAAACATTCAATTGACTTCGGATTTATTCGAGCCGCTTGATATTAAAGATATCAATTGTTTGTTTATGTTATTATTGAATTTATAGAGCTAAAAGGGTTTATTTGTAATGTTTGTTTATTTTGTTCTGGAATTTTCTTATAACGATATTGAAGGACCATTTTTACTGGTAGATGAAGTACAAGGAATTTATGTTATATTGTTTTGTTTATAAGATGTATAGTATAAAAATAGTCCGTTTTCTTATGGGAAAAGGTATACATTTTTGAGTAAAGCAATGCCATTTGGTACGAATGTTGTACTCGTCCACCTAAGCCCAAATCGCCCGGTAGCCAGTCATTACTCCCCGGCAGGAGGGAGGGAGGGGGGGTTAAAGAACAGAGCGCCCGGCGCTCCGAAAAAAAATTCTGGTGGATTAATTTGGACCTTTGAGTCGAGTTTGGTGTCGTTATCAGGTAACTAGATAATGCCCGATTCATTCCCCATGCCAGGTTTTTAGGGTTCCATAGCAAAATATGTCACAATCCTTAAAATAAAAAACTTTTAGTAGTGAAAAAATCCAAACAAACCAGTATAGTTTTATATTTTTGTATGAAACTTGGTTTATAAAAAATACTGTCTGAAAGGCCATTTAATGCAAATTATAAAAACATTAACATGTAACATATATTTTATCATTTTAAATGTAAAAAAAATTATACAAAGTACAGAAACGTTCGACATCGCAGCGTAGGGGACGGCTAATAGACCCGAAAAACAAGCAATACTAACAAAAAACAAACAGCCAAGTACGAGTCTGACTCACTCATCGAGTGTTTCGTACTTATTTGTCCAATACCATGTTAACTGGTCTGGTAGGACCTGGATATCTGATACTCACAAACTTTAGTCTATATAATATTAGTGTGATTTTAAATCATCTTTAAATTATAAAT
>CAJQZM010030244.1:5388-15777 GCA_907164665.1 Colias nastes | reverse complement strand
GAAGATTTCTTTAGTAGTGTCCCTGCTAGTTTAACTAAGAATTTAAATTCGTCTTCAGCGCTTGCAGAGTCTTTATTGAGGGATCACGTTGCTGAGTGTAACAAATTATTTGAATTGCGACACGTGACTGCTGATGAAATTGTTAAAACTTTTAAAACATTAAATTTAAAAAAAACATGTGATCTCTGGGGTATGTCTGTAAATTTAGTAAATAATATCATAGAAAACATTGCCAATCAACTAGCGTTTATATTTAATCAGTGTTGCGACTGTGGTATATTCCCTGATTTACTAAAGTTTAGCAAAGTTATTCCTTTATTTAAAAGTGGTGACCAAGAAGACAGTAATAACTATAGGCCAATTTCCATATTACCAACTTTGAGCAAAGTCTTCGAGAAACTAATTTTAAACCAATTAAATAGTCATTTTGCATCAAATGGTTTACTGCACGCCAAACAGTAAGGTTTCACAAAGGGGCGCTCTACCACTGATGCCGGAGTAGCTCTTTTGTCACATATATACAAAGCATGGGAAAATTCAAAGAATGCTTTGGGGATATTCTGCGACCTTTCTAAGGCTTTCGACTGTGTAGAACATTCCACTCTATTACGGAAACTAAATTTTTATGGTATCAAAGGTTTAGCTCAGGATCTCATAGCTTCATATCTTCAGAACAGGGTACAAACCGTTGTCGTTAATGGAGAGAAATCTCGCGGTGCGCCGATTAACATAGGTGTTCCGCAGGGATCTATCTTAGGACCGTTTTTGTTCTTAGTGTATATTAATGACCTACCTTATTATTTGCAGGATATGTGTGAAATAGTACTGTTTGCAGATGACACCTCATTAATATTTAATGTGGATAGACATGACACAAATGTTGACGAAGTAAACTCTGCTCTTTTACGCATATCCAATTGGTTTAATGCTAATAATTTACTATTAAATACAAAAAAAACAAATTGTGTAGAATTTATCCTCCCAAATGTAAAAAAGGTGAAAAGGAATATTATTTTAAACGGGGAGGTATTATACCCTGTGGAATCGACTGTTTTTCTTGGTTTGACATTAGATGAGAAGCTTCAATGGGGGGCCCATGTTACCACCACCGCTGCTAAGCTCAGCTCAGCTGCATATGCAGTTAGAAGAATAAGGCATCTCACCGATGAAGAAACGGCTAGATTGGTTTACTTTAGCTACTTTCATAGCATAATGTCCTATGGAATTCTGCTATGGGGCAGGGCTGCAGATATAGAAACTATATTTATATTACAGAAAAGAGCCATACGCTCTATATATAATTTGCGTGCTCGAGACTCACTAAGAGATCTCTTTAAGAATACTGGTATCCTTACTGTACCGTCGCAGTATATATTTAATAATATTTTATATGTACACAATAACGCTTACTTACACACAAAAGTAGGAGATAGACATTGTTATGACACAAGAAACAGAAATAAAATTGAAATGCCATTTTTCCGGCTAGCTAAAGTTAAAAATTCATTTATGGGCCAAGGTATACGCTTTTACAACAGAATTCCTCATAATATTAAAGAGTTTAGTAGTTCTAAATTTAAAACTTATATAAAAAATGTACTTGTCCAGAGAGCCTATTACAGTATTAAGGAATATATGGAAGATAAAAACCCATGGAGGGTTGTCGCGTAAAAACCACAGGACAGTTCTTTGGCATATTATGATAATATATTATGATATTACATATTTAATTTGTAAAATTGTAAATCTGACATGATTAAAAAGAGCAACTATGGAGTTTCTTGCCGATTCTTCTCCGTAGATACTGCTTTCCGAATCGGTGGTAAATGTTAAAAATATATGTACTTAATGACGTTTCAAAAGTGCTTCTAGAAGAAGTCTAATTGAATAAATAAATGTTTGAGTTTGAGTTTGAGTTTAATATATTATTTTAAATTTCTTGTGTCACAGCAGTGTTTGTAAGGAAACCTCTCCGAAATGAATTGACCGATTTTAATTCAATTCTCTGTATTAATTCAGTAAATCTAAGAGAGGTGGTGAACTATTTATTTTATATTCTTGTGAGATACGAGTGCCTTGGCAGCTCAACAATTTGTCGGAGGAGCCAATTTAATTCATAATTTTTGCTTAAAATAATTCATCTAACTTCGATTTCAGGAAAAAAATTAACGTTATTAACATTCTTTTCTACTACTAATAAAAAATAAAACACACACAGAACAGACATCAATTTTAATAGATAAGTTTCACCTATTACATAGTAAGATCCATAATGATTAACATATTGTCTACCCACACACAGGCTTACGACTCATGTATACAGTGTACACACACATGACTAGAACTCCAGTGAACGACAGCCGCCTAGACTCCACGTAAGTACTGATATTCGAAACACTAGGTACCTATTATTACCATTGATTTACCAAGAATGGATGTGGTAATAGGAAAAATTGTTAAAAATTTAACCTTCATAGGAAAAATTTAAAAGAAATTAAGAGAAATACAAATAACATGAATAGGTTCTGTATGTAACATTTAACGTACGTTACTATTTTTTATCTATGTCACTTGCCAATTACATGACATATAATGACATAGGTACAGAAAGATTTAAAAAGTGTCAATTTCTTTTGTAAAGATTACAAATCATTCAAAATATTCAGGTTATATATTAACAGTATTTTTTCTATAAATTACCACCTCCATGGGTTGGTAAATCAATGGTTAATACTAAAAACTCGACGATTCACATGGCACATTAAACAAGAGTGAAATCATCACAGTAGCTAAATTCAGAAATATATCTATCTCTATCGCACATACCACGCATTTCATTACTCAATATTATTAGACAAGGATGGCACTATTATTCAAAATTCACTCTTGTCTACTATCGTAAAGTAATTAATTGCTTCAAACAATGTCCAAATATTCGAAATTTGTGACTGATTATAATATTATACAAACACACAAAAAAAATTAACTCATTATATTACATCTCAAAATACTGTATTTATTATTATGTATAACATATAAAAACTTTTTCATTACGTGTGCAAATATTGTACGTATTATTTAGATATGCATTAAAATAAAACACACTGCTTTTCCGTCTTTTAGAATGACAGAATACACTATATCATCGTATTAATAATATAATTTCACTAGTCCTAAATTATATAAATCATAAAAATTTGAAAACAAAAAATATCTTACAAACTAAAAAATAAATAATATAGACTTAAAATAAACTCTTGAATTCAATTTCTTAATAGCAATAAAATACAGCTCAAAATAAATTATAATTAAATTAATCGTGACAGCACTTTTAAATATTAAAAAGCATATCTGGATAAAATGCTACAGTGAGAGAAAGGGATAAAGCTATATGAAACTTATGCTGCATCCCTTCTCTCACTCAAAAAAACAGGGCATATATTTATAGAACATATTTTTGTCTTTATATCAGCATTATTTCTAAATATAACTCAACAAAAATCAAACTACAATCAAGTTTTAAAACAATCCATTTTACAACTTTCTGAAATATTTTATTAAAGAAAGGGAAATTTCATAACTCTATTTAAATAATAATTTGTGCCTTTTACAACCAAAATTTTATTCCTCAAACCCCTATTGGCACAATATTGTACGAGTATTATATAGGTTTCTTATTATAGCATACAGAGAGAAACTAAACAACTCAATACATAGTATAGATATTAAACACATGTGCCACATTTCATATAACTTAATACCTAAACGCTAGACGGCTCATTTCACGGTATAACTCAAACGTAACACAGCATTATCTCATATTCACAACCCTTAACGATACTTACAAGCCGAGCAACAATTTAAATTCCTACGATTATTAATGTCAATGGGACTTCGAAACCGTTCCATCGTGTACCACAACACTACCTTCATTTGCATTTTATAACAAAGTAAATGCATAAATGTTATCGAGATGTGAAATTCTACCAATCACTAAAACCTATAGTTTATTTATTATAACGTGTACGACCCACGCGTTAAGGCTAATGAGGATTCATAAGACTCATACATTTTAGTCCAATAGATTAATATATACAATAAAAGGCAATCGAATAATGGAATCGGAAAATAGCCCTCGAAATGACTTCGAGGCTTTAATAACAGGCTAAAATACTCTCAAAGAACAGCTAAAAACGTCTATAAAGCTAACATGCAAATAAAAGGTTAAGTAAATAGGTATTTAGTTCGATCTATACGAAATCGATTAAGTATATCTTCATCACAGACAATGAATTTTAGAAATAAAGATTAATTGCGAGAAAAAATTGCAGATAATTCAAGACTTACTTCTTTTATATTACTTTACCATTCCAGGTTAAATCTAAAAGTTTTCAAAGACACTTTAAAGGACCTTACTCTTAACAATGTTTAAACAGTAAATGATTTAGGCCACGACCTATCTACGAAGGGCAAACCGTCCTACGAATAAACCTTACCTAGGGACAAATATCATTTCAAGGCAAGAATACATTGTGTATACGAGATACACTTAATATTAATAATGTTACTGTGACAAGTAAATATTAAAAACATATTAATTTGGCCGCCGGAAATTACTAAGGATTTCTAATGGAAAAAATAGCACAGAAATTTTTCATGTGTGTTTTTTGTATTTTTTTTTACTGAAATCAAACTTTTCCTGAGCTTAACTGAGCCTATATCACAATTGTCAATTATAATAACGCCATAAAAAACGCAAATAATAACGCATTTTTACCAAACAAAACCCGGGTTAAAAAAAATTGAAACCTATCCGTAACATATACGTATATACATCCTATTTCATTACTACGTACCAACTTAACTAAAACGTGTCTACATATAGAAAGGCGGCCAACGCTGATGCAAGGCTACTTCGCACATCTACTTACTCTACAGTCTACAGGATATCCATAGGATAAGATTCCCTGTTTTTAATATTGAATTATTAAAGAACGTCTCAGAAAATACATTAGGAAATTAGTTTATAGTCATCAGTTCGAACAACATGTTAGACGCGAAGTTTGTGTCGTTATTTACATGTATGGTATAGATAGAAGTCACTGATAGAAAATATATGAAGATATATAATAATAGTATTCTGTTGAAGTAAATTAGTAGGAAATGTATATATGGAGGATTTAGTAATTCTAATGTCTATAAAAGAAGGATATATGACACAATATATTAAGAAAGATTTATTCTTCTTTTAGAAGGAATAAAATACGTATAAAATTAAGAAAATAATATATATGTAAGTATACCTTGCCAATTAAAGATATCGAATGACTAATAAATATTTTTTATTACAGTAATTTTTAATAAGTGAATATTTTTAAGGTCTTTGGCAAGACTCCCTAGCAGCCTAGCTGATGATTTAAGCAAATTAAGTAGAACTTATTTTTTCGAAATCTTTTAAGTAAAATTTTCCATTCACTCATGGACTAAAATATACACAATACAAATATTATCTACTCTTTTTTAGATCATACAGAAAATATTCGGCTACTTGTTAGAGAATGTAAATAATTCGAATTAATTAATCTTGTAATACTGTTGTTAGGTCAAGGAAAAATCAACTCTACTACAAAGGTCATAAGACACAAAATAGCGAAACAATTCGGAAATTATAACCTTTTAGAATACATCATACCTATGAACCATAATTTTTTTATTTATTTTCTATTATCTTTATAATCAGATCTAGATCTTAGCTCAGACTAAATTTACAGACACTAACCAAATCTTGGAATGTTAATCTACAACCTATCGTTACTGACTCGTTAGTCAATTTAATTTTTAGTCCACAAAACATCACTCAGTTAAATACGTAAAATGAATTTATTGAAGTCTAGATACCGTTAAGTATTTCAGATTGTCAGTTGTTTATTTATGTAAAGGTTCACTTATACGACCTTTTTTGAATATTTTTCGAATGACTTTTAGATATATTTTGCACGCCTCATATGCGAAGCGTTGAGGTGGGTACTACTGTCACTTCGCGCAAAACATCTGATTTTTCAAACTTAAAATGTCTTTATGTATCATACATTGCACTTGTAAGATAATACATACACACACATATTAAGAAAAAACACTATTTTTAACATTCATGATATTTTTGATGTCATTTTTGTTATTTAAACTAGTTAAAAAACAGTTTAAAAAAGTTATGTCTTGGACGTCCGTGTGTCTGTATGTGCGGAGGATTTTCTTGTTAACACGATAGCGACCGAAATACTTTACTAATCGAGTCTTTTTTTTTCTCTTACGCTTGAGTATGATCAGGAATAGAACCCTTTCATTTTTCAGGGTCTGATTCGATGTGGTTTAATTGTTATTAAATAAACAAAAAAAAATATCGACTGAGATTATGAGGCGTGCACTTTTGGATTTTCCAAACTTTATTTTATCTGTGTATCACTAAACTGGACAGATGAAAAATTCGCAGTATCTAGACTACGATAAATTTTTGTGAAGTAATTTTTATTCGCTTTCATACATTGTTTTTAATAATAATTATACATCTTAAATAATTAAATTTTGTTAGTCGTTAGTATAAAACCAAGTGTCTTGTGCAAATCATTTCACTTCCAACATTTTCAACTTCAAAAAAAAAGAGTTAGTTCTCCATTTTCAATAAAAATATTTTATTTTTAAATTAATATAAATGGTATTCTTTTTTAAATAAATTTGAGCTTTCCTGGTCTTACGTGATTATTTAAACGTGAAAAAATCCTAACAAGAAATGTATACCACACTTATAAAATTAAAACTTGTTATAGGATAGTTATAAAAGCGTATAATTTAAAAACTTCTCAATATAATATAAATAATCATAAAATATACTGTGTGAAATATACGGTCTCTGTTACGTAGAAATTTGTTATAAACAAAATGTATAGGTATTTAGATGCGTTTAGTAACTTTTATCGTAAATAGTATTACAAAAATATACGAAAAAACTTATCTTTTTTTGCTTGTTAAATGTATGACTTAAATTAAATTTGTGATATTACAGCGCAGTTAATAAATATAAAATAATATTCGGATAGGCAAGTTAATTCCTAGTAGGACAAACACAGAAAGAAGCAAAGCAAAATATAAAACAGAAACGGCAAGATACTAAATCAAATGTAGGTACTTTTTAAGCAGAAATACTGACTAGTATAAAGACCAAATTAATCATTAAAATTATCGAAATTTACCGTTTTTATAACGAATCAATTATTGGAATATTTGAGATTTTAAACCTTTTTGTAGTAAATTTGACATTGACAGATATCAAAATTTCCAAATGTTGGATAATTGTGTATTAATTAAAAACTCTAAAACATGGGATATATAATAAAACTAGTTAAAACCAAACGAATTACAGCTAACGTTAAATGCGATCACTTTCTACACGCATTGATATACAAAACCATAGGGCATAGACTATGGTTTACAAAATGGCGGGAAAATACAATTTGTACCAAAAATAGTAAATAGAAGAAAATTTTAATACATCTGATTAGATGTATATTAGAACAGTAGCACACCCCGGACACTCCATACAAAATGATCGTTTTGACAGTCACACTGTAGAGACTGCAAATGTGTGTGTTAACGCTTTATGGTTGGCACATTTGTGACTAGCGTAAAAAAAAATTCGCGTTTTTCTGATGAAATACATCCGTAAACAGCACAATATCTAACCATTTTCTACGAAAAACGATAATCACAAATCCAAAATAATAAAATTACTTTAAGTCAATTTGATTAATGTTGTCAATCTTCGTTGCGTATCGTCCTTGCAGAAAAATATGGCCCATTTTATGTCTGATCGCGCGGGGGTGAGGTAAGTTTAATTTTGGCGGGAGGCGGAGAGTGTCCGTTCTGTAGCGTTTAGCTACTATTATGTATTCTGTGACAGTAGTTAGTAGTATATTAGATTTAATATACTATTATAGAGTAATGAGTAGAAAACCGTAAACTTAAGATCAGAAAAAAAAAATTCGTCCCAAAAAAACGATCATTGACTTAGAAAAATTGAAAATTTTTGAAGAATAAAAAAAAATTGATTATGTAGCCGAATCCGAACCTGCGTTTCGAGCATCCTTTAACTATCGATCGACTACATCAGGTAAATATTTTATAAATAAGTTAAGCGTTCTTTAACGTTTGCTATCAAGACTTAAACCTATCGTATGAAAGTGACACAACCTTTACCGACAAAACAAAACGTTTAAGAAAACGAGAGGAGCTTTGAGAGGAAAAAATAAGAATTTGGGGGTACTTCAACATTCTGTAAATAGTCCAAACTTGTAGATCAATGTATATGGTGCTATTATATACGTGTTCAGACCTACATGTTACGTAAAACGTAAATTATTACGGGATTAGTAAGACGAGACGAATGCTTTGTGAACAGTACACTGGTTGGGAATTTCACTCCAAATTCGTGTATTCAGATATTTATAATAGTATGTATTTTATATATTTTGAAATCACCAGGTTTAAGGTAGTACGTTAATAAACTATTTTTAAACCACAACGTTTTAAGGTAGTAAGTATAGTCAGTAAGTGTACATCGGAAAATATCTCCTCACTGCATATTATGTAATTACGATTTCTATTCGATTTCAAACTACATTTATTTTGTGCCGACTATATGAAATGAAACATATTTTCCCATATACCATCAATTCTCCTAACATACTTTAAACACATTATATTGCTTTTCATCCAATCCCCACACACCATACTGTAAACAAAACACGATAAACACGATCATAAACGTCGGTAGTGATAGACGCAACGCTACTTAGGAGTTAATATCACAGATTCCTAAACAAAACAACACTCGCAGTCACCGGGGCCCCGCGAAATTAAGCTGACTAGCTTACATAGGTCACTGGGGGCTCCGAGGCGTTCGCTAATAGGGAGCCCCATGAAGCAAGGCGCTTCTATACCGGGGCCCCGGGCGTATTGCCCGTTTGGGGCCCCTGGGGCCCGGGAGCGGGGCTCCGAAGAGAAACAGGAAGTGTTCCGCGGAGCTTTAACCTTCCGGTGCTCCGCCACACAGCCGCGCCACTTCTAGAAGCTCCTGGAAAATCAAGATTTTCTTTTTATTAGCAGTACTGTAAATAAGGTTTTGGATAGTGTGTACACACTCATGCGTAACAATAGCGCGTTAAATTGTGTATTTATTGGCATTATACGTATTGTTGTAATTTATTATTTATTATTATTTTTTTTAATTTTTTGTGGCTGTTTGTGCATAAATTCATAATTCATGTCAACCATTATCATTTATGAATTTAGGTTTACGTCTACATTGTGTACGTGCATATTTTCTAAAATTTTAATGCCATTTCCATTTTCGAAAATAGCTGATGTTCGTTTACAAATATCATTTGTCTCGTGCGTAAAAATATGTTTTCCATATGTGTGCGTACAATTTATAATATGACTGTGTATTTGTATCCATGCTTGCGTGTGTATATGCGTGTATGATGAGTATGCGTGTCTGTATGTATTAATAGGACATTAAAAGAACTTTAACTGAATTAATAATTTTTTAATCTAGCCAAAAGGAATGTCGCGTCACACTACTTTCTTCCCGCGCAATCGACTGACATCTGCCAGCATTAGGGAGGGGACGTGTCCGCGACTAGTGATGTGCGTTCTTGATTTCATCTAAAGCCTTGTATCCACATGAGCATGCTCGGACGAATGAGCGGCTCATTTGGCCGAGCCGCTCAAGTGGAGACGCCTGAGCACGCCTGAGCACGCTCGGCCCGAGCAAATCCGAGCGCGCTCAGGGCGAGCCGGCAGCTGTCGGTTTTTGTCCGTGCTCAAAGGCGCTCAGTATTCGCTCGGCGCTCAGTGTGGACGGTTGTTGAGGTGTTTGAAGTGTTTGAGGCGAGCGCGTCGAATTCCCCAAGTTTAGTTTAGTTTAGTTTTAGTTTAGTACTTTTTCTGTTACCTATTTGAAAAATGAGTGGCTTGTGGGATAACGAGACTTGTTTCACATTAATTGATGCATGTGAATCAACGAGGGTGTTATGGGATAGTACATACGAAGAATACTATAATCGCATAAAAAAAGAAGATGCTTGGCGTGATATCAGTGAAACATTAAGCATTAGTGTAGACGATGTAAAAAAGCATACTGAGCAGCCTGAGCACAGCTTTGGCTCGTTCGACCAAAACATTCATTTTGTTCCCCTGAGCATGCTCGGGCGAATGAGCGGCTCATTCGCCCGAGCATGCTCAAGTGGATACAAGGCTTAACAGTATGTACCTGATCCCTACGCCCCTGCAGCGCCAGCCGCAGCCGCTCGTGTGAGCGCACGAGCTGCTCGC